>JAOXYA010101928.1:0-10842 GCA_028565675.1 Sorex palustris | reverse complement strand
TCCACCACCATGGATAATATCCCTCCACCCCCATCCCCCCATCTCCCCCTGCCGCTGTGGCAGGGCAATCCCCTGTGTTCTCTCTCTCCTTTTGGGTGTTGTGGTCTGCACAAGAGGCATTGAGGGGCACCACCCATCTTGCTTGGTTTATTCATTCATTTATCCATTTGTTCAGCATTATGAAGGGCTAGGAACAGTGCTGAGAGAGAAGAACCAGGAGTGGCCTGGTTGGGGAGGGTTATGGCATAGCCACCATAGTTAAACAATAATTAAGCAGAAAAAACGAATCTATAAAGTAAGAATAAAACAGACTGCTGCCCTCAGATGGGTCAGGGAAGGCTTCTTTGGGTGATGGCTAGATTTACAGGGAAGGTGTCCCTGAGGTGATGGTCTGTGGGCTGGGCCTACTGTCAGGAGATGTGTGGTGGTGACTGTCTGGGCGGAGCAGTCCAAGCAGAGGGCACTGCGAGTGTGGCGGTGCCGAAAGGTGCTGCACCTGCTGCTTCTGAGTTAGAGTGAAACCCACTGTGACTAGTGAGATGACAGACAGTGAACTAAGATCCCAGCACAGAAGAATGAGAGTCATACTGATGACGGGGTCATATGTAGTAGTTCATTCCAGCTACCAAGGAAAAAGCAGCTGAGAGTCTCTGTTAGAATCCCCACATTGGTAATTTAATTCACCATATTAAATTTGAGTGATGGTACAATAGCAACCCAGATTTTCTACATCCAGTAGAGCAGAATCTCTTTGGAAACAAACCCTTCCCCCATGTTCTTAGATATTTCTCTGGAATATGAAATTTGTATTGAATTGGATGTGAAATAAATTGGATTTAACTCTTAAATTAATTGAAAACCTTACTTCTGAATATTTTCTACAGATTTTATGCTTTTAAAATTTCCATTTTGCCACCTTAGTATTGGGAATAAATGCTGAGAACAGTAGAGGAAGTGTTGGAGGCATGAGAGGGATAAGTCTGGGCAATGGTTTATGTGAGAACTCTCCATTTTATCAAGGGAAGGGGCAGCATGCAGGGAGGCTAGCAGGTGGATTGATGGGGAGGTCTTGGGACCATCACCTGCAGTGGAAGAGGTTAGTACTGCTCAGTGGTGAGGACCTCATGGTCTCATCTCACTGCTCTGTTCATTTGAATGTAATGCGTTGTTTGGAATTTTAGGGGTAATGATGAAAGAGAGGAGGCTGATTTCTTCACTTGTACAGTTTTCTATATTCATCTCTCTCACATATTATTTGTCATTAACTATATGTTAGGCACTATCCTATCAAAATGGAATTTTGCAAATATGTGATCACTATCAGGGTCTGGGGTACAGTGGGTAGGGCACTTGCCTTGCGTGTGACTGGCCTGGCTTGACCCCTGGCACTCCATATGGTACCTCAAGACCGCAAGGAGTGATTACTGAGTGCAGAGCCAGGAGTAAGTCCTAAGCACCTCCGGGTATACCCAAAAGTTAAAAGATAAACGGATCAATGTCAGCCCTGCCTTTTGTTTGGAAGGGAAGGTATTCTGAATGTTTTAGATTTTGAAGCTCTTTTCGTAACACGTTTTAAAATGCTCTTTTTAAACACATACTTTTGTTTTGGCTGTTTCTAGCTCTGACATTGCCAGCATGGATCTGAATTGCCAGGTGGAACCTGAATAAGTCCCTGGATAAGTCCCCAGCATGAGCAGTCCCATCTTCATGGTGTGCTGCCTTGTGCTTCTTGTAGAATGCTCCTCCTCCCATCCTGCCCGTCCCCCCTCCCCCTGCCAATTTTATTTGGCCAGGAAACTATTTAGGTATTGAAATAAAAGTTTATAAAATCTGTATGGATTTCTCCATCATTCTCAGTTTCAGACTGTCTTCTGAGGGGAAAGCAGTGACAGAAGGGGCTCTGTAGCTCAGCAGTTGGCCACGGCTCCGTGGCCCAGTTCTGTCCTAGAACTTCCTAGAACCATTCTTTAAGCAGTAGCTTAGTTTTGTTTCCTAGAAAACGTTTCTACTTTGATTAGTATTCTTTTTGCATTTTTGGGGGGTCATACCTGGGGATGCTCTGGGCTTCCGCCTGGCTCTGCTCTCAGGGATCACTCCTGATGGAGCTCTGGACCATGAAGTGCCAGGGATGCACCTGAGTCTTTTGAAATAAATACCTTACCTGCAGTACTTTGCTCTTGCCGCAGATTAGTCTTATTTCTCCAAAACTAGTGTATAAATGTGATAGTGTAATTTGTATTTCTTGACATTAATTCACTTGACGTTACGGTAGATAGATGGCAGTTGTAAACCAGAGTTCACTTGATTCCCTTCGACTTTTTCCGCAGTTCCTCTGTGCTGCACTTGCCTGCCATTTTGCATGGTGCCTGATCTGTGAGTGCAGAGCCCTCACTTCACTCACATTAGCCCAGCTCTGTTGGCAACAGCTGGGGTCACTGTGTTACCAAATCTTCAGGCTTAGAACACAGTAAGTGATGTGTAGGGCAGGTAGGAAAGGGGTTCGGCAGAGAGATATGCTTGCTACAGACTGAATCGGAGAAACCAGAGAATCCACTCTCAAGAGCACGGAGTAAGCAGAGTTTCTGTTTCTATATAAGCAGCCAGTGGAGAGACCTTACTCCATTATACCTGTTGGAGAGCATGCAGAAATCCATTCAAAGCTGACAACATTTTGGCTGCCCTTTGGAAAGGTGCTTGACATAAGCTCTCTCACTCCCAGCATGGATCTGGTTGCTGAAACCAGAATGTGGAACCTGGATAAGTCCCCAGAATGAGCAATCGCATCTTCATGGTGCACCACCTCGTGCTTCTTGTGGCATGTGCCTCCTCCCATCCTGCCCACACCCTCCCCCCAACATCATTTGGCCAGGAAACTATTTAGGTATTGAAATTAAAGTTTACAAAATACATATGGATTTCTCCATCCTTCTCAGTTTCAGATTGCATTCTGAGGGGAAAGCATTGCGTGTTGGAAGGGGCTCTGCAGCCCAACAGTGCCCATGGTTCAGTGGCCCAGTTCTGTCTTACAGGGTCAGACCCCAAGCTCTTTTTCAGGATCAAAAACAAACAAACCCAAAACGTACACACACAAAAGAAAAAAAAAGCACTTTGCAGCAATAAGGTACTGTAATTAATTTTGTTGTCACTTTTTTTGAGGGATAGGTGCACAGCTTGTGATGCTGGGGCTGCTCCAGGTTCTGGACTCAAAATTTACTCCTGGAGGTGCTTGGGGGACCATATGGGATCTTGGAGATAAAACCCAGGTGGGCTGTGTGCAAAGCAAGTGCCCTACTCACTGTACTAGCTCCTCAGCCCTTGTTATCTTGTATCAGGAGGAGACTGACTTTAAAACTTTCTTATTTGCAAAATAACAGTGAATTAAATTCTTGTGGAAATAGGCTTCTTAAATGAGATAATTGAAGACTTGAAATATTAGACTATGTTGTTCCATTTTTAAAGAGAAATGATGAAAACCAAAAAATTTTAAACAGTTTTTACATTTCTTAATTTTTTCATCTATTGGATTATAACTAGAGTGTTCATATAATTTTATATACAAGCCAAGGCTCTTCAGAGCATGAAGTAGGGGATTCCTAGAAGAAAGTGTGTAGGTTAACAGGTGTAAACTGCATTGTCTTGTACAAATCAGAACTTTGATCTTCTTATTATAAAAAAACTTGCTAATTAATGAATATTTTAAAGAAGAGTTGCAAACTTTTATTTCATGTTGAAATTGGTTCTGGGATTATTTTTATCCTATTTAGAGAACTCATAAAATAGCCTATTACTATTTCATGGGTTCTTACAGAAGACTTGTGAGTCCCTAGTCAAAGGGATTTATTATTTTGGCTTCTCAAGCAACATCAAGCATCTGTGTATTCATGTCAGTTTCTCTTGTCCCTCAAGACCCAGAGGGGCAAGTTGGTAAGACTCAGAAGGAAGCTGTGCTTGTGTTTTTCTATCACAGCTGAATGACACGCTGAAGGCCATCTGCTGCTTTTTATAGCAGTAGTGTGAAAACCTCGTTTTTGCTAAGGGTGGAGAGGAGAAGACAAGCTGACTTGTGGCAAGGTCACATGTGCATAAACAACTGAGCACCAGCCCAGGGGAAAGGATGGTCAGGCACTCCTGGGCTTGGTGGACCTGGCACCTGGTGTGGAGATCCGGGAGAACTTTCTCCCAGAAATTGTGTTCTAAAGTGGATATCCCATGGCTTCAGGTGTTTGTTTACTGCACCAAAGGAGGTGAAGAAATGCTGTGTGGAGAACTTGGGGAAATTTGGGGCTCATGCATCCTACCTTCTGAGCCCACAATTAGGCAGGGATTCCATAGGATTGAGGGTATTGGCGTTTCTCTTTCCTGATCCTGGCGTCTGAACATCCTCACCTGCCAAGCTGCTCTCTCTAAGGAGTCTAGTTCACAAGCTGGCCAGTGGGTTTTTTTGTTCCCTTTTCCAAAAATGTACACTTGGGTCTCCAGAGATGTAGCTCAGTTGAGGTGGGGAGCCTCCTTCCCTGTGTGAGGCTATATATCCATCCCCGGCCCCACATCCCCATTAACAGGTGAGCTCCTTAGCATTGCTGGTGTGATCCCCAGAACAACAAGTGGTTCCCTTGGGGCACCATAACGAAGTGTGTGAGCATCGCCAGCAGGTGCCATAGTAAAGGCCAGGTAAGGGCAAATGGGAAGAAAAGTCCCTTCCCCCGATTCCACGGAACCAAAGCTTTTGAAAGAAATTTGCACACATATTTTCAGAACCTTGTTCTTGATCTCTTGCTAAGGACTCTGGTAATTCATAGCCCGATTAGCCCACTCGTTAGGACAGTGATGGTGAGAGCTGTGGGCCGGCAGACCGCAGCCTGCACGGACAGGTCTGGTCCACTGCTTTCGTTTGTAGTTGTAGTCATTTGTAGTCTAACATTCCCTTTGTAGTTGCCGCAACTGGGGCTTGCGTAGTCGTGCTGCACAGTTAGTGTTTGTGAGGGGCTCACACATGTTAGCTGTGGTCCCCTCACAAACTTGGTGTAGTTCGGGGGGAGTTCCTTACCGTCGTAAAATGCAGTGCCATCAGGATGGAGCTGAGCATGAGCCCGGGGTCAAAGGACTGCACACCTGTTAGGCAGCTCTTCCGTGGTTGAGCCCACGTACCTTCCTGCCTGCCTGCCTCCCTCCCTCCCTCTCTCCCTCCTTCCCTCCCTCCCTCCTTCCTTTGTGGGGAGGCACCCACGTGTTCCTCAGTGGGCCTGGGAACCACTTGCAGAAGTACTTGGCTAAGTGAACAGGGAATTGACTGTGAAGGCTTGTGCTCAGCTCCATCCTGATGGCACTGCTCTTTGTGACTGTAAGTGCCTACAAAGTATATGAGCTCCACCGTACTGAGACCAAGTTTGTGAGGGCACCACAACTAACATGTGTGACTCCCTCACAAACACTAACTGTACAGCACAACCACGCAAGTCCCAGTTACGGCAACAACAAAGGATTGAGGATGCAGTTCTCTGGGCTCTGTAGCTCTCTCCTAACCCCACCCACTCCATAGTGCTTGGAACCTCCAGGACTGCACCCAGAAATGCTCCACATGGCATCAACATGGGCTGGCAGCATTCTGGGCATTCACTCTAACAATCTCCTGGCTCCTCGCTGCTTTTTTTTCTTTTTGGGCCACACCCAGCAATGCACAGGGGTTATTTCTGGCTCTGCACTCAGGAATTACTCCTGGCGGTGCTCGGGGGAGCATATGGGATGCTGGGAATCGAACCTGGGTTGGCAGCGTACAAGCGAAACACCCGCTGCCCACTGTACTATTGCTTCAGCCCCATTATCAGACTTCTTTAATGTAGCTGACATCACCTTATTTAACCCACAATGGGTGTAGTCTGCTCTTCTCTCCCCAGGACCCTCACCCTGGGAAGCCTGAGGCTGGAGATGGGATTGTCTTCTATCCTTGCACACTTAGTTCTGCAGACCTCTCAGAACTTACCACCCTGCTGAGCACTGGGCCCAATTTCATGGTTTTTATGCCCACCAGCCCCTTAGACTTAGGCCAGCTATTTCCTCTGGAGATAGAGAGGCATCAGCATTGTCTTTCTCTACTGGAGGAAAAGTTTTGTTGCGGTTCATTGATAAGCAGTTGGCCATTTCCCAAGGCTTATCTTATATATAATTACATAATATTTATTTTTATTAAAATATGTATTAAAATTCAATATGTTTATTATTGATTAAATTTATATAATATAGATTATAGATGTATATATGCTCACCGCTATACCACCACTATACCACCAACACATTGGACTGGAGCGATAGCACAGCAGGTAGGGCATTTGCCTTGCACGCGGCTGGCCCAGGTTCGATTCCTCTGTCTCTCTCGGAGAGCCCGGCAAGCTACCGAGAGTATCCCACCCAAATGGCAAAGCCTGGCAAGATACCCATGACTTTTCAATATGCCAAAAACAGTAACAAGTCTCACAATGGAGACATTACTGGTGCCCACTCGAGCAAATCGATGAATGAGAGGACAGTGCTACAATGCATATGTGTATATAATTCCCGCACAGTCTTCCTTTCGGTTCCATCATCAATATATAGGATTGTAACTTCAGAACAAGGGTACGTAACATGTGAATCTTCTGGGCGACTCAGGCCTCAGGCCTCTGTAGCTTTGCTCTCTGCTCGCACTGTCTCACACACTCTGGTTAGGTTCACCGCATTAGCTCCTTGGAGCCTTCCCTTAGAATGTGTTTTCCCTTCTCACCTCTCTATCCAAGATCTTGTTAATTTTCGCCCGGGCTACACAGCATATTGTTGAGCAGGGACTCATTGCCCTTCGGGTCTCATCCTATGAGATTTATGGAGTCACACAGCCTTTCACACATCTATATCTGCCATATCCCCTTTCCGGTCTGTCTCCGTCAGAGCTCCTTTGCTCCATGAAGCTTTCTCAGCAACGGTATTTCCTCTAATTCCTCATAACAGATTGCCTCCTTTGAACTCTTCTGAGCCTTTGCTTGTGCTACTTCCTTTGTCTGCAGTGGCTCTATCCAAGGAACCTTTCATTCTCTAGCATCCCTGGTCTCAGTCTCAGCACTACTGATCTTTGGGGCTAAGAGGATTCTTAGTTGTGGGGGTTTGCCTGTACTTGTAAGGTTTAAGCGTAATTCCAGATGCTTCATGAAGGGTGATTTCCTTCCTACCCTTTGATTCGCTCCCATGGCCCCGAAGGACAGAGCTGACCTTGGAAAAATAGTGCCCTTGCTTGCAGCACTACCCTACAGCATCGTGTCCACTCTGGTACGTTTTCACTTCTGCTCCTTGGACAACATACTGTTGGACTTGTGCATACCTAACCGTGATGTTTGAATTAGACAGCAATGCTTGAATTGATTTGCTCGAGCGGGCCCAGTAACGTCTCCATTGGAGACTTTATTGTTACTGTGTCTAATTAATTTTGTGAATTGTGAATTAATTTAATTTTGTGAATTAATTAAACTTGTGAATTAATTTTTGCTTTCATTGGGTTACAAACTAGAGTTAGGGATCATGTGACAAAGTATTGTAATATAAATGTCTGGTAACTTGTGTAAACTATGTTTTAGTTTTCTTATCTGAAAAAAAGTGGGACTAATACATGTACTTGAACTTATTTAGGAATTCAAGAACATTATACATGTAATGTATGGAGAGGGATCATGATAAGTAATAATCACACAGCAATAATGATTTAATGTTATTTTTAATACTTATTATGCCATCTAACAGGGTGGTTAAGCTATTTTCACTTCTCTGCGAAATTACTTGGATGGGAGTATGTGGGCTGTAACCTCAGCAAAGATGACTTTGTATTTTATTTCTCCTATATTTGGAACCACAAGCATTTTTATATTCTTGATAGCAGATAAAAAAGTAACAGCTACACTGCGGGTCATAAAAAGAAAATAAAGCAGGCTATTGGTTGATATAGGTGACTGGCAGGTTTGGAAGGTAGAACAGTCCGAGTTTTTGATGGTGGTGGGCATGTGCTCTTCATACATATCTGTATATTTTCTCTGCTTTTTGGGATTCTCCCAGGAACTCTGGAGAGATTGGACTTCTGGAGCATCCTTGGGCAGTTCAAGCAAAAGATTTTTCAACCAAACATATATGTTCTTTCTCCTATACTTACTTTTGATTTCTGGTTCTACTTTCTATATGACTGTCTTCACTGCCTATAAAGTATTTCTTTATACAATAGAAATATGATAATAATATGTATTTAGTGAGGTTGTAGTGAGTGTTCTAAAGTAATGTTTTGTCCACATTTTGTAAGTTAAATTCAGAAGCTCGGGACCAATTTTTTTGGGGGGTGGGGATTATTACCAAAAATAATCCTTAGCAGGCCCCAGGACCTCAATAACTCCTCATGTGGCCCAGGGGCCGCTCCTGTTCATTTGTGGCTTATTGAGCTGGTGTTTCAGTGTGAAAGCTGAAGGGTGCAGAGCGCCCTTGATCCTGTGGTGTCCTGGATTACCTCGATCAACCAAGAGGTACGCAGGGGTCTTTCAGAGATGCATCCTGTGATGCTCATGTGATGCTGGGATTCATCTGGGGGTTGGCTTCATTTTAGGCATGTGCTTTAATCACTGTACTATCGCTCTGGCCTATTGGGGAAATTTTAATTAAATTAATTGGTTTTTTTTGTTTGTTTGTTTGTTTGGAGGCCACGCTTGGCAATGCTCAGAGTTGGTTTACTTCTGTTTCTGCACTCAGGAATCACTCCTGGCCATGCTCAGGGGCCCATATGTGGTTCTGGGGATCAAACATGGATCAGTAGCACCCGCTGTACTATTGTTTCAGCCCTGGAGACAGTTTGTAAAAGGTAAATTGTAATCCTTTCTGACTACAAACATTTCCGATGATGTGGCTTTCTAGTAGTGGTGGCAGGACATCTGGGACTCCACTGTCACTCTGGCAGGAACCATGTCCTCCTAGTGCTTTAACTAGGAACCATCTGCCTGGAGGCCAGGCACCTTCTGGAGATTTATGACAAACATCACAGGGGTTGCTGCAGCTTTTTGGCAAAGAACTCTGGTAAGAGACTATGGGCTGATTGTCCTGTCTCTAGCTTTCCAGGGCAGGCTCAGCGTGTTTGTTTAATTCACTGGAGAGAGGTGGAGTGAAGAAATGTCCTTGGAGAGGCTGGGCTAAGGAGAGCCCTGGCGGAGGTTGCAGTAGTGACAATTAATCCTGCAGCCTCTTTGAATTGGTGGGAAGCCTGCTCGCAATAGGAGGCGACTCATTTTCTAGGAAGGGCACATTTGCCAAGAACATGAGGCCTTCTACAGGAGAATTTAATTTGAATTGAGCTTAAATTGACAATGACAGTGGGGTGTCTCTGCTCTTGCTTTATTTACCCCCCTCGGACTTCCTACTGGTATTTGTAGGTAAATTTGAAATTAGAACACTCTGTTCTATATTATATTGAAACCGATGAGCGTTCTGTGGATCTGTATGGAGACTATGTTTTCTCACCATTCCGAAAAGGTGATATTTTAGGCCAATAACAGCTTACATAAAGAAACTCCAGAATTATAACAAAACTCACATCCTAGAGCCTCTTAAACTAGTTTGCAAGAACAGCTCTCCTAGCTTTGTCTTGTGTGCTACTCATATCTCTTCTGGGAAATTTTGTTTGTGCCTTGTTTAGCCTGTTTCTCTGGAATGCAGAGATCTATTTCTTTAGTTTGAGTAAGCTGAAATCTTCCTGTTGTTTTAGATATGCCATTAATAAGTGCATTTCCCTTAAAAGAAATAAAGCTCCTCGTGACGTATTCTATATAGAATTCAACCAGTGCCTTGGATATCTTTGATATTAACCCCTTATCAAAATGGTATTGGGTGAATAGCATTTTTCATTCTTTGGGCTGTCTCTGTATCTTGGTCACTGTTTCTTTTGAGTTGCAGAAGCTTCTTAGTTTAAATTAATCCCATTTACTACCTTTGCTTCTGCTTGCTTGGTCAGGGGAGATTCATCTTTGAAGATATCTTTAGCTTCAGTATCATGGAGCATTTTGCCTATATTTTCTTTCATGTACTTTATAGATTCAGGTTAGATATTGAGATCTTTAATTCATTTTGATCTGACTTTTGTGCATCAGGTTAGATAGAGGTCTGAGTCCATTTTTTTTTTTTTTGCATGTAGCTGTGGTTTTGGAGCATGTCTTGTTAAAGAGGGTTTATTTGCTCCACTTCATATTTCTTGCTCCCTTGTCAAGAATAAATGATTAGATATTTGAAGGTCTGTGCCAGGATAATTAACCCTATTCCATTGGTCTGTGGGTCTGTCTTTATTTCAGTGCCATGGTATTTTAATTACTACAGCTTAGTAGTACAGTTTGAAGTTGGGGAAGGTGTTGCCTTCCATCTTCTTTTCCCCATGAATTGCTTTAGCTATTCGTGGGTGTTTACTGTACCATGTGAATCTCAGGTTATCAGTTTCTTTGAAAAATGTCATGGGTATTCTTATAGGGATCTCATTGGATCTGTATAATGCTTTGGGGAATATTGCCATTTTGATAATGTTAATTCTCTCAATTCATGAGCAAGGTATGTGTTTTCATTTTCTTATGTCTTCTTTTATTTCTTGAAATAGTGTTTTGTAGTTTTCTTTGTAAAATTTCTTTACCTCTTTAGTTAAGCTGATTCCGAGGAACTTGATTTTCTGAGGCACAATTGTAAATGGGATTTTGTTTCTAATATCACTTTCTTCTCTTTCATTATTTAGACGTATTAAAACAATGTCATCTGCAAAGCGGAGGTGGTGTAGTTGCCGACCATCTATCTTCACTCCCATTCCTTCCCATT
>JAOXYA010101917.1:0-10842 GCA_028565675.1 Sorex palustris | reverse complement strand
ATCCAGGTTCTCTCCCTGGCAACCCACGTAGTCCTCCAAGCACCACCAGGAGTAACTCCTGAGGGCAGATCCAGGAATAAACCCTGAGCGCCTGATGTGATTCAAAAGCAAAAACATAAATAATTTAACCAAAGCCAATGTACTTTCACATTCTCCAAAGTCGACAGTAAGCAACTTCCCTGTGTGGCAGCCAAACCTGCAGGTTTTTCTCAGAGAGTGGGTTTTCCATTTCTGAGGGCATTTACAGTGGTGGGAGGGCCGTGCTTGCTGTCAGGAAGCTGTGCTTGGTCTTGCATATGGCCTGTAAAATCTGTCGGGCAGATGCCAGTTCCCTGAACTCCTGCCTAGCAGGTTAGCTAGTGGTGGGAGTGATGAAACAAGCCCCCCTCCCTGCCTCCCTGGTGCCCAGCAGGGGTCTCTGGCATATCATTCCTCTGCTTCCTCCTTTGTCTCTGGTTTCCAGAAACATCACCAGACCACCTGATCAGTTGCAAGCCTTGTTCTGCCTCCCCTGACACTGAGTGGACAGAGTTACAGGAGGTGAGCCTTCTAGGAAGGGCAGCAGTGCCCCAGGGCTCCCGTCAATCACTGGGACTTCTCCTCAGTTGTCTCCTAACTCAGCTCAAGTCCGTTCATTGCATTGTTAAAAACCTATTGGAGCTTTGGGGTACAGGCCCCCAGAGTAGAGGTGGTTCCCAAGGGCCAGAGTATCAGAGAAAGAAGATGAGTTAATAAAAAAACTTCTTGCCCTGCAGGGGTTCCAGTAAAGTTTGGTTTTGTTGTTTGGGGGAGCACCCCTAGCAGTGCTCAGAGATTCACCCCTGGCAGTGCTCAGAGGGCCATAGGCAGAACCAAGGACTGACGCAGGTTGGCAGGTGCAAGGTGGGCCCTTCACCTCAGCCTGTGTCTTCGACCCAATATTATGTTGATACAGTGTCCCCAGAGCAGGGACTCTGGGAACTCAGGCTTTCGGGGGGTCCCCAGAAAGGCTCCTGGAAGAAGGAAATGTGCTTCTCCTCTCTCTCCTAGACACTGTGCATGGACCTGCCAGAAGGCAAAGACAGAAAACCGGCCGTGGGACCCTCAAGCTTAGGGCAGTTCACAGTAGGGCCGGGAGGTTGCTCAGAGGCATGGGTTCTGCATGCCTGCCCAGGGGTTCACTCTGCATGTATTCCCATGGTTCATACTCCAGCACCAGTGGACCCGTGAGCGCTGAAGGGAGCACTCCCTGAAGGCCCCTTAGCATGCTCCCTGACTCACCTTCCCAGGAACGAGTCTTATGGCAGGAGGGGACAGCTGGGAGGCTTCTCAGATTGGGGGAGGGGCCAGGGAAGGATGAGGAAGGCTTTGAGGGGCAGAGGGACCCGTGGGAAGTACTCTGGGGTGTCCAGTGCAAGCTCACTAGCAAGCAAGGCCCCTGCCATTGGTATCAAACAGAGCAGGCCAAGAGACTGCCCACCACTGTTCATTCTCCTGCTGTGTCCTCCCCTGGCAGCCTGCTCTTGGTCTCTAGACGCCCTCTTCCTGCTAATGCACACTCAGAGAGGTTGAAGCTTCCAGCCATCATTCCCTGGCAGTCACTGTCCCCCAGTCCCAGCCTGGCCCTGCGGGGGTTCCAGGATCCACTTTCCACCTTTCCACCTGGTTGCTCTTTTCAAGTTTTGTCAACTGGACTTGCTCACACTTCGTCTCTCCACCTCTCGTACCGCCAAAGCTCCCACCCACTGTGGCCCAGCGACACCATCTGCCCAGTCCCCAGGCCCCTGAACACAACCTTCTCTGATCTTCTCTAATAGCAGCCAGAATATTTGGCAATTAAACCAATCTCCCCTTTATCTATGTAAAAACTTCATGGACTTCTGCTTTGACACAGCACCAGGCACTGCAATGTCCTTGGTGGCTGCCGAATAGTTACTGCACGGCGTGGGTGTCCTTCCCAGTACTTCCCACTATTTCAACTCCAAGGACCTCCCTGCCCATCGCACAGGTCGGACCTCAGCCCTCTCCTCCTCACAGCCGCTCTGAATGTGTGCCTCCAGGGCTTTGCCTCAAAGGTGGGTCTCCAGGCTCCAACCCACCTCCACAACGCTGCCGCCTAACTTTCCAGTTTTTCAGGTGCTGCTGAAATCTTGGCAAAACTGGCCACTCATGTTTTTGTTCAAGGAGAAAAAAAAACTGCAGGGAAACAATTATTTAGGATTAATCCTTTGAGAGAAACGTCTAGACTGAACCCAAGGGTTTGCTTCGTGTTGGGGGATGGGGGGCTTAGGACAAGGCTAAGGTGGAGGAGAGGTTTGGGTAGAGGGGTGGGTGGTGACCAGCTATAGAACAAGAGTGTCTTTAGATTTAGAACTTAATTTAGAAGAGGAACCTTATGGCATATGATTGAGTTAAGAGAGCAAGTATTGGGGCCGGAGAGCTTGAACAAGTCAGGCAATTGCCATACACACAGCTGGCCCACAGCTGACCGGGTTCAATAACTGATCCCTAGCATCTCACAGTCCTCAGAGTACCACCAGGTGTGACTCCTGAGCACAGAGCCTGCAATAAGTCCTGAGTACTGTCTGGTGTGGCCCAAAGCAAATAAAAAAAGGGGGGGTAGGAGGAGGGAATGTTGTTGAGTTAGTCAATTAGCACCAAAGATCAAGGCACTTGAAAATCTGCCCAAAACTAAGTTAAGGGACTTAAAAAGGAAGAACAAAAGGGCTTGCAGCTGGGATGCGTCTGCCTGGGCAGTAGACACAGCCTTGGCTGAACATATACTCTAGCTTTGATTTCAACTAAGAGCAGGGAAAACTGTTGACGGTGACTATTCCGAGACTATGATTTAAGCACTTATCCATCTGTGACAGAAATAAATAGAGTGAAATCAATAAAAAAATTACCTGCAAATAAAGGATAATGAGGATTAGATGACTTATTTACCTACATAAAAAAGACCAACGTGATTTAATAGCTCATTATTAAAGCTGTAAGTGCAGACCCTATTCACAGTTCACTTTTCTCTCTCAAATAGTTCTCTTTTTTTAATAAATAGATCTAAATAGCACAATTCACCTTCAGGTTATTTTCAAAAATACAGATGCATAAAAGCTATTTTAAAAGACAAGTCTGGGGATGATGCAGTTACATTAATTACTGTTACCAATAATGCAATGCTAGGTAAAATGGATTTTTAAAAACATTTTCTTTGTTATTAAGAGAATGCTGCATTGTTTAGGAAAAAAAAGCTATCCTAGGCCCTGGCAGACAGGAAATGAATTCTCCTGGAGCAGCTGCAGTTCCGCGTGTGTAGAACTTCCCGGGGCAGCACACACCCGCCAGATGCTGTGTGTCACTCAGGTCAGGAGGACGGCTCCGTCTGAGCTGAGCCCAGCACTCGAAGAGGCTGTCCTGGAGAGGGCATTGTGCTGGGCAGTGCCGTCAGGTGTGTGGAGAAGGGGGAGGCTGATCTTCTGCAAACCCTTTCCACCATCTCAGGAAATAAAAATGTGTTTCAGCCCAAAAGAAGAGAGAGAACAAAAGGGAATGCCCTGCCACAGAGGCAGAGTGGGATGGGGGGGATGGGGGTGAGAGGAATATTGGGATCCATGGTGGTGGGAAATGGGCACTGGTGGAGGGATGGGTACTTGATTATTGTGCAATTGAAACCCAAGCACAAAAATTTGTAAGTCTACAACTGCCCCTCATGGTGTTTCACTAATAAAAATTAATTTTAAAAAATGTGTTTCATCAATTAAAAGGAAAAGTCCGACTCTTTCTCCTTGCCAAAGAACATGAGTAAGTTTGCAAGATCAGCTCAGGGAAGGATGCAGGAAGGAATTGGAGAGGTGTCTGTGTCCTCGGTGTCTTAACGGCCACGCCCGACTCTGAGTCAGATCAGGGACATGGCGTTAGTCAGGATGCTAGCCTCTGCATCTGCAAAGCCACCATGCCAGCCAGGACGGTTTCCCTTCAGACCAGCGTCTTCCTGCTTTCCAGGTTTCCAGTCACCTCCCCCCACAAGCTAGCAGAGCCCTGGAGAGGGGTAACCCTCTGCTCTGCAGTGAACAGCAATGGCCAGAACCTCTCAGAAGTTCTCACAACATGCTGCCACCCTGTGATTCCTACTTCCCAGGCACCTGGGCACCAGGAAGCGCCCTGGCCAGGACAGCACTCAGGATAAGCGTCCATTCACGTTCCGGGTTACAGCTGGAGGTGAGTCGTGCCCAGCTGGTCTCACAGGAGCCACATCTCCCCCACATGCACTGTCCCTCCCCAAGCTCCATTGTAGATTAACACTGTTCTGTCCTTCCTGCATAGCCTCAGGAATAGTTGATAGTTGATAGTTTATTGATAGTTTATTGGACTGAGGAAAAGAGAAAGAAAAGAGAAAAACACCTTGAGGAGGTATTTTTCCTGGGACAGTCAGGAAGGGCTTTAGAATACCTTTTAGGTGGGCACTCAGGAAGGGTTTTCCTGTATTGATTTGGCTACCTGACTGGGTGGAGTGTGATCCCGGACTGCAAGGGAGGTGTACAGACAAGGAAGCTGGAGACAGAGAGAGAGAGAGAGAGAGAGAGAGAGAGAGAGAGAGCAGAGCTGCAAAATGGACCACGAAGAGACTAGCAAGGGAACCATGTGCTTGAGAGAACCTAGGCCCTTCATAACATAAATTTCTTCTATGGGATAAACTTCCTTGTAATAAACTGCTACTAAGAGCAACTGGCTTGGCCCTCATCTCTTCCTTCGTCTGCCCTTGACCAACAGCCGACCCGATCTAGGCCACACACAGCGGCTCAAGGGCACCAAACCTGGGCAGTGAGATAGAGCCGTCCAGAGAGCGAGCAAACACACAACCTTCTGCGTGTTTAGTTTTTTACACTCCATGTCATTTGCTCACAGGCCATTGTACTCTCAGAGGACTGCCCAGCATCACAGGGCAGCGCAGAGGGTGTTAAACTGCCCCCTAGTCTCAAACCCACTCCGGGGCTCGCTTCTTCCATGGTGCCCATGGGTGGCCCTCATATGCAGGGTCCCCTTCTTAATATTTCCAACATCCCTGAATGATTATTTACCTTAAATTCCTCAGTCCTTACTCTTGGTATCTAATCAAACTAACAGCTTTATCTGTTTGGGGGTGTTTTTCCTTAGTGGGGGTAGGGGACACGCACTCAGTAGTGTTCATGGGTTACTCCTAGCTTTGCACTCAGGAATTACTCCTGGTGGGAGCTCAGGGACCCCATGGGATACCAGGATTCCAGCCAGGGCCTGCCATGTGCAAGCAAGTGCCCTCCCCTCTGTGCTATCTCCCCGGCCCCTCAGACTGACGACTTTCTCAGGGGCCTTTTCTGCTAGATGAAAGCCATGTCTGGGCCAGACAGCCGAAGGGCTGAGAACATGCCTTGCATGCAGGAGACACAGTTCCATCCCAAGGACCATGAGGTCCCCTGGGTGCCACCGGAAGTGACCCTGGAGCACTGAGTCAGGTGCAGTTCCCCCCAAAAAAGTGAAAAAATGTCTGCCCGAAGGTAGTGAGAGGTCAGATTCCCTATTCCTGTGTTCTGCACAGGTAGAGAAGAGTCCAGAGAGATGTTTTACAACTCAAATTTTGGAGCTGGAAAGATCTTAAGAATCATACAAAGTAACACTCTCTGCAGTCACCTTATTTTTGGTTTTTGGTTTGGATTCTTCTGGAGTCACACCTGGCAGTGCTCAGGGCTTACTTCTGGCTCTGTGCTCAGGGATCATTCCTGGCAGGGTTCCGGGAATCATATGTGGTGTCAATGATGGAACCCAGGTCAGTCACATACAAAACAAGGGCCCTACCCATTGCACCATCTCTCTGGCCCCAAGATCACCTTATTAAGCAGGAGAAAAAAGAGAGAGAGAGACATGAATTGACAGCTCCTTTTCCTCTGCTGAGTAGGGGAGGGGACCTGACTTTAGGGCAACCCACAGATTCTAAATGAGAGCACGTTAACAGGGAAGTCCTTGCTTGTGCTCCCTAATCCCAAGCTTAACTGCGGAGGGTTTTGTGTACTTATCACAAAGACTAATTTCTCTTGAACTTGCTCTCTGGATGGAGACATGGTAAGCTCCAGTGCCCACATGCCAACTCAATGCCATTCAAGCACAGGGCTCATACAGGCAAGAGGAAGTCTGGAGAAGGGCATTTTTCCAAATGAAAAATATCACTAACTACGGGAATGGTCAAAAGTGCTGGAAAGGATTTGGAGGAGCAGAAACACCCATTCATTACTGGTGCGAATGCAAAATGGTGCACTGAGGTGGGAAAACCGGTTGCTCTGAAAAAAAAGAAAAACAAGAAAAAAATAAAAATAGCAATCATGCTCCAAGATATTTATCCAATAAAAAGGAGGTGAGAATGTCCAGCCACACCAAAAGTTGCCCACGAAGCTTTACACTTATATAGCTTTACCCATCACTCTCAAAAATTGGAAGTAAAATATCCCTTCTGGGTAAATGAATAAACAAGTGGTACACACATAATCAATTATTATGCAGTGATAGATAGCACATTTCTTTTTATCAGCTTGTTTATTTTTATCAAGCCATGAAAACTTAAGTAGGTATTGCTAAATGGGAAAAAAACAACTGAAAGGAGCTATATACTCAATTATTCCAACTATATGACATACTGGAAGAACTACATAATAATAGAGTAAAACCACTGATGATGCTGTGGATCAAGGAGGAGCAGAAAGGGGCTGAACAGACAGACCGAGCGCATTTTTAAAAGGTGCAACTATTGTACATGCTACTGCAACAGGAAACATGACCAATGAGTCAACCACACCACTGAGCAACATAAAGTGGATTATATGCAGACATCTGCTGATAAAGATGTAGTCGTGGTGTCTCATTAATTACATCACATTAATGCAAGAAACTGATAGCAGGAAGCTATAGGCTAGAGACGCAGCACGTGGAATGATTTCTGCTTAAGTTTTCTGTGAATGTAAAACTACTCAAAATGTAAGTCTACTAAAATGTAAACATTGAGTACTCAACCAGAAAAGCTTTGCCACGCCCACACCATTGTCAGTGCACATGAACTTCAACCTCGAATTTCTGCATGATTCAGCCCACACTGCCATGATCCCCACATCAAGCTCACTGAGCAGTTCCTCCAGCCTGCATGATGCCTTGGTGAACTGCATGGTGCTAGTGATGACAGCATCACCCCTAAGGAAACGGGCATCTACTGCAATACTTGAACGCTTTAGCCTCTGGGCTTTGAGAGGTATCAACTCATCCTTGCAGAGATGTGAAGACTCAGGCTTAGAACTCAGTCACCTGCACCCACGGCGAAGGGCACAAAATTGATTTTACTCGGGTCATTTGATCTCAGAGAACATGCAAGGGGTCACTACATCCCAGCAGCCCAGAACTCAGGTAAAACTGAGGCTGAAAGTGCTTAACAACGCAACACTCAGTGGGAGGTGCCAGGGAAACAAACAAACAAAAATGAGCAGAACTGCAGGTTCAAGGAATTCACTGTCTAGTCACACATGATGCTGAAGAGAAGAGAACTGTAAGAGGAAGACTGGGAGGGACATGACTCACAAAGTTCTCAAGGTCACTAAGAAGACATAAAGAAAACCGAGGCGTAAGCCCTTAAAGAAGGCGCATTCCCCACCGGGGAGCAGCCCAAGGAGTTTGGTCAACTCACCTGCACATCGTCTCTCTGGACTACCCAGGACACAGGTGGAACCCAGCCTTGAGGACTCTGGGCTGGTGCTCAGGGATGGAGCCATGAGGCTGCAGCAATTCGAAGCCTAATGGGGCAGCCAGCAAGAGTTCCCAGCTTGTCTGATCAACTGGCACAATGCTGTCTCTCAGAGAGACCCAAGACCCCCACCGGCCCCCACTCTGCACCTGTGAACCCGGAGGACCTGAAAATCTTCAGGAAACAATGAAGAGGCAAGTGTTATTTCCCCACCCTCCCTTCCTTAGGGAGCCCCCACTGACCAGGGGGCCAATGTGTAAAGAATCAACCCCCATTTAAATGGTGGGGGGGAGTGGAGGGGATCACAGGTCTACGAACCAAGACCGGGTTCAGGAGGGGTGGAAGGACCCTGGTTTGATACCAGCACCAGCTAGTCAAAGATTTAAGATGTGGGGCTCCCAATGCTTCCTGCAAACATAACAGAGAATGCGTGCGTTTATGTGTGTGTGTGTGTGTGTGTGCGCGTGTGTGTGTGTGTGTGTGTGTGAGAGAGAGAGAGAGAGAGAGAGAGCAAATACTTTAGGGAAAGTGTATGACAGAAAAAAATGGAAATAAACATATATCACAGGAAAGAGTAGACTTCTGGCCAACCTAAGAATGGAGTTGGCACTCATACAAGTCTCTGTCCTGTCCCAACAACTACAGAGATGTGACAGCGACAGACACCACCTCGGGAGAAACAATCACCCCCTTCAAAGCTGTGGAAGACCTGGTTATCCCCCTCAAAAGCCTGGTTCCTCATGTGGGGTGAGCCACCGTCCTGGAAAGCGGCCGAAGGCAATAGCTGTCTGGTTAGGTTCTATTGCGTCTGTTCAGAATTTATAATTCATATGCCTAAAGGGTCACGGTGAAAAAGAAGCACTGATTCACCATCAGAGAACTCATAAAAAATAAATCCCCCACTATTCTTACGTGACTCTGAGGCCACGGACTGACACTTCCTCATACCAGAAACTGCCCTCTGTGCCTGTCTCTGGCTGCATCCAACTCAAGCCCCGCCCGAGCCCCCAGTGCCATTCTCCAAGCAGTTACTGCACATGCAGTGAACCGCTGAACAGATAGAACTGGGATTGTGCCCCCTGCCTACTACAGATAGATCAAGTGCACTTTCTCCTTCTAACCCAGGGTGTAAGTACGATCTGCACACTTTATCAGTTTTCCTCCTTTATGACTCATGTGATTAGCAAAAATCTACCATCCAAAATGTGAGGTGAGTGATTTATAATAGCTACTTCTTGATCAGCCAAAAGCCGACTTCATCTATTGTGACAATGCAAATATAATTGTCCCTAGAAAAAAGATCTTAGAACATTTAATATCTTCGCCAAATTAAAAAGTCCAATAGAATGTTTCAAAAAGGTCATGTGCAAATAATTAAAAGTAAACTTATTAAGCCAGCCATTCAACTCAATTACATGAAGACATTTGTCTTTTGGTCAAATTAATAACTCATCTACAATAAATGTTTCCTGAAAATACCATTTCCTTTATCTCCCTGGTAATTGAAAGCACAAAGCCGATCTCTTAGACCACTGTGCTTTCAATACTATGAACATCACTTTTGTATTGTTTTGTTAACACATTTTGTTACCACAGGGGCAACTCTTGGGGTAGTTTGGGGGACATTGCAGTGTTTGAAAATGAACCCCAGGATTTCACATGCAAAACATGCCTCCTGGACCTTTTCACAAGTGTCTCCCAGGCCCCTACAAGGGAAGTTTATGTTTTCAATTTTAGACATTTGAAAATAACAAATAAAACTCATTAGTTACATTATTGAAGCACAATTTTGCAGGAAATGGTTTCATTGAGTCAATTCTCACATGTGTTCTTCAGACATGGAGTCCTGATCAGGACTGGCTTTAAACTGAACCTATTCTAAAGCAGAAGGTTCCAAACTTATTTGCTCTACTGCTCCTTCCCAGAAATAAAATTGTGCAGAGCCCTCTCTCAAAATCTACCTCCTTTCAAAGAACTCCCCACCAAATGCACTCTGATTGCACCTGGGAATGCCACCATACTCCCCTGCATCATACACTGTCTCTGTCTTTGTCTCTCTGTCTCTCTCTCTCTCTCTCTCTCTCTCTCTGTCTCTCTCTCTCTCTCTCTCTCTCTCTCTGACAGTACTTCTTACTTTCAGAAACACTGGTGCAAATTTATATCACAGAGCAACGTTATCATAAAAAATTAGGTTGACCTAATCCAACCTCTCATCAGAAACTCCACAAAATTTCCAACTAAGTTGACAAAAAATTCATTACTGCTACTATATTCTGTTTGTATTTGACAGATCCAGGGAGTTGAGCCATGACTGGTGTAAGTACTCGGGACTTAATCCTGGCTCTGTGCTCAGGGATCACTCCTGGTCACACTCAGAGAATCAAACATGGTGCCAAGATTGAACCGGGGTTGGCAACATGCAAAGCAAGTGCCTTAGCCCCTGTACTATCATCCTGGCCTCTAAATTTATCTAGAGATTAGATAGTTCTTACTCATTAACATGAAATCACTAAAAAACCAACTGGTGTCATTTTCTAGGGTTTTTTTTTCCATATCTCTTCTCTTTTTTTTTTCATTTCCAGTTTTAAATGGCATCTTTTGTTTTGTTTTTAAGAATGTCCTTTTTTTCTCTTTGAACATAAGATTTTAAAATTTCTTCCATTGTGCTACCTTTTCAAACCCTTTTGCATTCATGTCCTTCACCTAACACCCCCCCCACAACAACAACAACAACAGCAAAACATCATTTTCAAAACGATGTCACTGAGAAAGAAAGAACTCATGTCTCCTTACATAACTATAACAAACCGTGAACTGGTGTCTGTGGATACTGACCAACAATTAGAACTCAGATATTGCAAATACCACAGCTTAGTCCCAGGGTGAGTAGAAGCCCCAGATCTGTCTTTCTGCCAGCTTGTAGGTTCTTTACCTCACATCAGGCATTAACCATCTTGCTTGGCATTAACCATCAAGCCTTTTTAAAGTTAGTCATTACTAAATATCTTTTCCCACATTTGTTTTTACTTTAAGATCACTTCACTTAATCACTTAATCCCCGTTATTCATCGATTTACTCGAGCGGGTGCCAGTAACGTCTCCATTCATCC
>JAOXYA010101885.1:0-10843 GCA_028565675.1 Sorex palustris | reverse complement strand
TTTCTCTTCCTAGCAGCTGCAATAACTGCAGTAAAGGGTCTTTTTCATGTAACTAGCTGCTTTCACTTAGCAATATGCACTTCAGATTCTTTCATGCCATATCAAAGAAAGGTATATTTTAATTTAGAAATTGTTGTGACTTGGGAATAACTGTTTTACTGGTGTCTGTCTACTTAGTCAATGCCTATTCGCTTAAGGTTTATTTTATAATCGAAACTTTTATTCTCAAACTAACAATTCCTTGATCTAACTGAAAGCAGAAAGCAAATGCACTCAAATGGGGGAGTTTGCAATTTAAAGTGGGCAAAAATTATTAACATTGTTAATTCAAAGCCATATACAAAAAATATATCTTTTACTTTCTAAGATCAATAACTTCCTTCAGGGATGACAATACAGGGGGTAAGGCACTTGTTTTGTACTTGGCTAACATGGGCTCAATTCCAGCACCCCATATGGTCCCTGAGACCACCAGGACTTCTGAGCACAGAGCCAAGAATAAGCACTTAGTATCACTAGGTGTGTCTTCCCAGGACAAAACAAACAAATACTACTCTTTTCCTTCCTAATGGGATTCTCCACTGTGCCACAGGCAATGATGGGTCAGTTAGCTTCAGATTTATCCTGGATAACCACTCACATCAAATTGGCTGAGATTTTTTTCTCTACATGTTTAATGTTCCTGGACAAACTTACTATCATTTCACTCCTAGTCTCTGTTGAAAAATTGAACAATAGAAAATAATCATTCATCATAATTTTTTTTAAATTCCCTGTTATTCATTTTATGTTTCTCTTGATCAAACCCTGGAGCATCCTTCTTTATCTAGCTGGAGGGCGGTGGTTAGAATGGCACTGGTAAATGCTACCTTCATACCATGGCAGGAGGCCCTCCCTTAGAGTAGCAGCCTCTTTTGTTCATCATTTCCTTGATAATTTTAATGTTTATCCTTTCCACCAGGCATTTGTATATATAATTTTTTCAGTTTTCCATCTTTCTCATACCCTTCATGCTCATAAGGCACTAATAGTATGTATCCCCACTGTAGAATATACTGGAATATGTTTTAATCCTTCCATCCTATATTTTCTGTAGCTTATTTTATTTATTTTTTACAAGCTATCTGCAATTTAATATTTAATTAAATTCTGAGTACTAATAACAAACATTCTTGTGTTAGAAATGAAAAACAAATCTGAATTAAGTCTAAGACTCAGTGAATGGAAATGGAACTATTCCAATGCAGTGGTCAAAATTTTGAACTTGGAAACTGACGCCATATGGCCTCATATTCTCTTTATTCCAAGATCTGCTTAACTTGTGTCAACATAACACAAGAACATGCAATTTTTAACAAATCAACTAGAACAGGCCAAGAATCAATGTGGCAACTATTTATCCTTTTCATTGATGACTTACATACTCCTAACTCTTAGTACTTGCTCTATTCACAGCTCTTTCCTCCACTTTATTTAAATATTGTGATTTACAAAGTTGTTCTTGATGATTTGTTAACAGGCATTCAATATTCCAATACCAATCCCGCCACCACTGTCACCTTCCCTCCACCACTATCTCCATTTTTCCAGCCACTCCTCAAGCCTTTCCCCTAGCAGGCCTACAACAATTTATTTTAAATTGCTTATAATCATTAAATGGATAATGGAATGATCAAAAAATCATTTCTGTAGAAAAATTGTGAAAATTGCAGTATCTCACCGTGGGGACATTAAGTACTTGTCTGAGGTTTTGCTAAAGCTGTGCTGCAAGTTAAACCTTCTGTGCTAATTTTCTAATTAGGCAACAGTGGCTGGTTTCTGCCTTACATCTTCAGTCAAAATTTAAAAACTAATCTCGAACTTTTTAAAGACCTTCTTTGGGAGGAAGTATGAGGGACATAGGAAAGTAATAAATTTTGCATCAACCACACCCTTGGGCTTGGGTGATTAGAGTTCTTTTTCTCCTGTTCTCATTTCCAAGTCTACACTTGGGGGTGGCTTTGATCATGGACCATGAGCCACAGAGTCCACCATTTCTGTATACTGGGGTTTCTCTTTGATATAGTATCAGAGTGGCATGAGATTTGAGAAGTATTCCAAGTATACCAAGAAGTATACCAAGAATAGCAAGAGAGAGGGAGCTCCAAGCCGGGCCTCTATGTCTATTTAAATCTCGGTTTTTTCCCCAATGCAGTATCAGAATCCCTGAAACTGTGATCTATTCTCTCTAACAATAAGCATCCAATTTGTGCTAAGTGCTAAACAAATACCCAAGAATAAAGTAACAGTTTAGGGTTGGGTTTTTGATGAAATTCAAAATGCCAACCCATGTTGGATATGCTGGAGATTTTTTCCAGAAAAATTTCAGGCAGGGTCAGGGGTGACAAAAGGGGACTGAATAGGTTCTCAGGAACTAAGCAGTGAGATTTTTCCTCTAGGAACTTTAGGACTGCAGGTGCTTTCTGGTCAATAAAAGTATAATGATGGCTTCCTTATAATGCTTCTTCCAAAAGCCTTACCTTCCTTGTCTATAATGCTCACTGGACCCCTGTCAAGAAGTGATATTATTAACCACATTTTATAGACCAAAAAAGTGAAAACTCAGAATGGGCAAGTGACTTGGCTAATGTATGCCAGCTGATGTGTGGGTGGGTACTGAAATTCCCTCAAATAACTTCTCTTTCTCTGCCAATCTCTTTTTCACTCAAGCCTCCAGGAGCCCAAGCAAGGATGGGGCAGTGTCACATGGTTGAGAAGGAACAGACAAATATTTACACCATGCTCCTAGACTACCTCTTTTCTCAGCACAAAATGTAAGGCATGATATCAGAGGAATAACACAATTTAGGTGCATGTCAATCAAAAACCAATAGTGAAAACACATAGGCTTTGTGGAAATACCCCTGTAAACTTATTCAAGCACTGCTAGAGTGATTTTGCAGTTTGTTGTAAATTTTTCCTCTCTATTTTTAATCCTCACATCTTTTCTGTATAAACCATGCCAAAAATTTCATTTCATCTACCCTTCTCTGCCATTCCTGGGAGTACTAAGGACAATCTATTGAAACATGTTTTGATCCATATCCTCAAAAAAAATTCTACCTCACATCTCTGAACTTGAAAACATTTGCAGTTTCACAAATAGATGTTATTAGGTGACATGTATGCTTCATACCAGTTTCTAAGTTCATCTTTGCTAATGAATTGTACCTACTAATTAATATGTACCTTTCCTGAAATTTCAAATCAGCTATTTGAAATGGGAAGAAGCAGAAAGAAATTTTCAAATTCTATACATAATAAAGAACAAGCTCAAGTAATGAAAACAAAAAAATTTTACAATATTTGAATGATGCTTTTTTCTTACAACATGAAACAAGACTCAGAGATTTGAGTAGGCTGCCTTGTATAAGAGTCTTTCTTCTTATTTTCCACCATATGAAGGACTCTCCCAGGTTAAGAGCAGGTCACAGGTTCAAAGATTTCTTATATAATCTCAAAACCGTCAGATAGCAAAGATCACCTGCATTTAAACCTGAACCAGCTGACTTTTGTATCTGTGACTGTCTCGGGTTGCATCTTTCTATACAGCTGTGTCCAGCTTTACAATCATACCCCAATTCAGACTCTAGCCATTGAACTCTACTGGAGAAGTAGAAAAAATAAATTGGTCCCCAAAGTATTTATCAAATATTTCCTATGTTCCAACAACTGTCTTGGAGTCAAAAATGGACAAGCAAAATTCTTGATGTCTTGAGATATTCCCTGACCACTAAAGAAGACATATTAAAATCATTGATTGTGAGAGCTCTGGAAGTACAGAAAAAGGAAGCTACTCTGACCTGAGGACAAAGGGCTTGAGAGAAGATCCACAGAGAGGGAAATTCCTGAGATGAAACTGGAAGGATAAGCAGAAGTAGGCAAAAGAACAACAACAACAACAACAACAACAACAAAACTGAGAAAAGATAATCTTTCCAGAGAGGACAGTCTCCGTTGGAAAGATGCAAAGATGTGAAGAAGTTCCTGTTGTCGAAGGAGCTGTAAGTGAATTTCTGCAGTATGTGAGGAGAGGCAGGAGGAAAACGTTCAAGGTCAAAGGTAAAGAGTTTGTGGAGCCAGATCCTGGTAGACACTGGACTGGAAACTGGTTATGATCCTGTCTGAAGGGGCAGGATGCAGCAAGGGAAGACTGTATTTTAGATAACATGTAGACTGGTCGGACAGAAGAAATAATATATAAAATAAATGATATGTAAAAATAAAATAGTAAATACTTTCAGGTGCTTGCTATAGGCTAGGAGCAATTCTATAGAAGACAAGACAAAGACTTCAGTCAGAAGCCTCTAAACAGATTCTTGCAAGCTGAGATCAGCTCAGGGTGCTTGAGAGACTGGTAAACAGGTTAGTTTGGAGCCCACTTGTCCATATTCATAGCCCAGTTCTATGAATTACTAGTTGTGTGACTGAGAAGATCATGTCATCTCTCTGTGTCTAAGTCCCTTCAGCTGTTAAATGGGACTAATAATAGGATATGCCTCATGGAGTGACTAGAATGAGGATTAAATGAGTCAATGCATGTAAAGTCCTTCTATAACACAGTCAGTGCACTGGAAGTGTTAGTTCTCAACTTGTGAACTGTGGCAGGGACTGAAAATAAATGCCAGAGCCTCAAAAAATGTTAAATGTTGGCAACAAGAAGATGCAAGAGATGGAGGTAGAGGAAGAAATCAAACAAATCTCATCACTGTTTTGGGTGGTGGCATAAATGGTTAGTATGGGAGGAGAGTAATTGGGATGGGAAGATGAAAATCAGGGAGGAGAGAGGTTTGAGAGTAAATTATTGGGCAATATTCAAGTAGAATTATCTAACCAGCATCTGGAAGTAGAAATATAGGCACTGAACTATAGGCACTGAAGAGAACTTTGGTCAGGGTTAGATATGTGAAATCCCAATCTAGAAGTTGGAGCCATACCTTTTTCATGTCCTCAGAGGAAGCAGGATGTGAAAGAAGTGGACCGGTGAGGTACTGAGGAAAGTTAGGATTTAAGGGTGAGGAAGATATTAAAAGGGTAGTTTATGAGTGAAAAAGTAGAAGCAAGAAAGACTGCTATCATGAAGAAAGATGAAGGTTACTGAGGAAAAGAGTAATCAGAAAAATAAAATGCTACACAGAAATATGATGATACAAAGATTTGGAGATAGTCATTGGTTTGAGTACATGGAGACTGCAAGTGACTGTCAATCAGGGTGCAGTTAGCAAAATAGAAACCACGCTAGTTATGTAGCTTTTATTTTTTGCTTGTTCCGTTTTGGGTTTTGGGCTATATCCAGCAGTACTCAGGAATAACTCCAAGATTGGTGCTCAGGGGTCACCCTAGGCAGTGCTCAGAGAACTCTGTGGTGCCAGAAATAGAACCTGACCCTCCTGTGTGCAAAGCATGCACTCACCCCACTGAGCGATGTCTCCTGGCCCACACTAGTTTTTAAATAGAAAAACGTTAATCTGAGACATTGTGTAATAGGCTGAAGAGATGAAAAAGTGAAAGGAAGTACTGAGGACCAGGAACAATGGATGGAGGCAGAGGAGGGAGCCACTGAAACCATGGACCTTGGAAGTGAAGCCCATGGGCCTGGGCTACGGCCTCTAAGAAGTTGCCGATGTAGGGAGAAGGGTGCTGCCCAGCGGAGCTGATACTCTGGGGCAGAGAAGTCCTGAGGGAGCTGGGACTCAGGGGAGAGGATCCAGCTCAGCTGGAATTTGCCTCAACACCCGCAGAGTAGTGCTGGAATCTCTGAAGAAGCAGGTCTGAGGGTCTAGGGGTACTTGTAGAAGCTGGAGATGGGAAGCAACTACTACAAATGGAATGGGGGAAGGTTGCTAGGGAGATGCTGAAGATGAGCAAGGAAATGGGGAAATTGAAATCTATTGCCCTTCCCCGTGTCTGCCAGTCTTCCTCTGTCAAATCTGTTTAATTTGACAAAGAGGGAGACCGTGAAAGATATTGTGAAAACCAGATGACGGAGGACAAAAGCAGTTTGCAGATTCCTGACCTCAGGATCCCAGCGCTCTATCTCAAAAGGTGGTTTGGGTCATTGAGACCAAGTGACTGCTTTATAAGGGGAAAAGTGATCCTCACAAGTACTAAGATAATCATTACAGGGTAAGTCATCTAACAACAGGTAGAGAAGCTGAAATCAGGACAGTGAGTAAATAGGGAGCATTTTCTGAAAGAAATTTGTTATAAAAGAAAGACGAGAATATCGTTGTAGGAAAGGGCAGGTGCAGTTTTCAGGAGGAGTATTTTATTACTAAGAAGGAGGTTTTGATTGGGGGGGGAGTACACTGAGCTAAATTGACTGTGCTCAGGGCTTAGTCCAGGCTCTGTACTCAGAACTCACTCTGGAAGTGCTCAGGGGATCATACGTGATGCTGGGGATCAGCTGCATGCAAAGAATCTTACACCCCTGTCCTATCTTTCCATTGGCCTATCTAAAATTTGTACCCATTTCCCCCACTTTAAATCCCCTTTATATTTGTCCATAGAGACTCTCACCTTCTATCTCTCTTACTTAATTATTGAAACTATTGATGTCTATTTACAAAGGCAGAGACATCTATCTGCTTTGTTTGCAATTGTCCTTCATTTAAAACAATACCTGAAAGAAGGCAGGCACTCAAATATTTTTTGGACATGTAAATGTATGTAATCCCTGTGCAAGTGAAAGAGAGAACAGGATATATATCTCAACGATGATTCAGAAACATCTCCTGGGCAATATTGAGATTGTGGGTAACATTGAAAAAAGAATATCAAGAAATATGAATGAAAGAATACAAAGGAAATTATTCTGTCATAAAAATGTGTAAATGTTTGAAGAAATGAAACAAATAATGTCCTCCAGTTAACAACAACAACAAAAATGAATAAACCCCACCCTCGGTCTTAACTGTGCTTTTCCCTATAGACATCTCATCTTTTCTTGAATCCCTTGTATCCCCCACAGTTCACAGCATTGTTTCTGCTCCCCAATCCAGGATTCAGTGTCTTCAGCTGGTCAAGGTCATGAGCTCCAGTGCCTTGGCCCCTCCAGAAGTGGCATTCGAGGGCCTGGGCCCACTGATGCAGCTCCCTTGCACCTGACACATGTAGATGTTTTGAAGCTTCATCAGAGCTGACTTTGATAGACAGCAGGAGGCCTCCAGGCAGCTGGCTGCCAGTACTGACAGCCCAAACGGGGTGGAGTGCTTGGGGTCAAATCACCATCTGTCAGGTGTAGAAAAGACCTAAGAGTTCTTTGTGGATGCAAAGGATGAAAATCAGCAGTTTTGTGTGTGTGTGTGTGTGTGATGTGCTGTTCGCTGGACATTTCCTGTAAAAAAATTGTTTATTCCTATTTAAGCAAACCCAAATTCAGTGTACTCAACAAATGCCCATGTATGTATTCAGACATATCATATAGAAATGTACAGATAATTCATTTCACAATACAAAAAAAAAACCACAGGGAGGTACTTGAGAGTGTGTGCAAAACACACACGCACACTCACACACATACACACGCACAACAGCAAAACGTGTCCTCAGTTAGGGAGTTTGAGGGAAATAATTAAAATAATAAACAAATGAATGAGGCTACCGTTTTATCTGAAATTACTAAATTCAGCTCTACTTTCAATGCTCCCAGTTTTTAAGAGCTATATGCAATTATACGGCAGAGCCTGGCAAGCTACCCGTGGTATATTCGATATGCCAAAAAGAGTAACAATAATGGGTCTCAATCCCCTAACCCTGAAAGAGCCTCCAACATAGTAGCGTTGGGCAAGACGAGTAAGGAGAGGCTGCTAAAATCTCAAGGCTGGGACGAATGGAGATGTTACTGGTGCCTGCTCGAGTAAATCGATGAATAAGGGGATAACAGTGATACAATGATATGCTATTATCAATGCTTTTGTTATTGTTTGTTTTGGTGCCACACCCCAGTGCTTAGGTGTGGACCAGGCCTTATTCTTCCTCAGTGAACTAGGCCTTTTTCTGGCTCTGAACTCATGGTTTGGTTCTCTCCTGATGGGCTTGGGAGACCATAAGTTGTGCTGGAAAGTAAACCTGGGCAAATATGGACAAGGCTGCCCACTGTACTATCACACCTGCTCTTCACAATTTCTTTTTTTTTTTAATTCAAAATTTTAACTTCTTAAAATTCAAATTTTAATTTGAATGAATTTCTGGGGTAATAAATTTCTTCACAAAGTTTTCCTCTTTCTAGTGTTTACTATTTTAAAACATTCAATATGGGTGCCAGAAAGAGAGGACAGTGAGTAAGGCGCTTGCCTTGCATGTTGCCAACACAGGTTTAATCCACAGCACCCCATATAGTCCTCTGACCCCACCTGGAATGATCTCTGAGCACAAAGTCAGAAATAAGACCTTAAGCACATCTATGTGTGGTTCCTGGCTCTGCACTCAGAAACCACCCCTGACGGTACTTGGGGGACCATATGGGATGCTGGGAATCAAACCCAGGTCAGCCGCATGCAAGGCAAATGCCCTACCCACTGTGCTATCACTCCATCCCCCAAACAAAATATTTAAAAAATAAAAATTTAATATGTTGGGAGCAGCTTTTCTTAATCAGAAAGAAACATATATGAACAGAATGGTAATGGTTTTACTAATAAATCATATTAAATCAATTGAGTTGAGATAGTGGAAAGACTAGGAACCAAGTGATATAGAGCCCAACCTTTTCTTTTTCCTATTATTGCATGTGACTTTGTGCAATTACTTCTGTCAGAGTCTTAGTTTTCTTGTTTATAGTTTGAAGGTTGAAGTGGAACATCATAAATATGCTATATGGATGATCCATATTCATCTATATTTCCTCTTAAGAACTTTTAAGATTTTATTTTTAAGATTAAACTATTAAACTATGAAAACTCATTGCAGATGCAGGACATCAACATATTTCCAAGAATAGAAAACAAGGTGAGGTAGTGACTCATCAAGCAGGATGGAAGAAGCCACAGGACATAGTTACAAAGAAAGTATTACAGCCATCTGTCTATTGATCTTTGAGACACTTGGGTAGATAATGTCCCAAAAAAACTCACTAGGCAGTAGAATAAAAATACAAATAAAAATGAGAGAAAGGGTAAAACATTATAGAGGATCCATTCAAGAGGCCCCAGATCTAATCAATAGGAGTGGCAGGGAAAACAAAGTGGAAGATGTCATCAAAGAAATAGCACAAATTATTTCCCAAAGTTAAAGGATATGAGTGGACCAGATGTAGTTCAATGGGCTGAGTACATGTTTTGCATCTGAAGTCCTGGGTCCCCTGGTGATAATCCCCAAAGCAAACCAAGTCAAATCAAACCAAACGAAAGCAAAATTAAGCCAAACTAAACTCAAGGTTCTGAATGAATAAATTAAGATAACAGACAAGTCCTCAACAATATGAGTTACCTAAGTCATATACATGCATTGACATGTGCTTACAGTTTTATATTTATATTAAGAATCTCTGGTTTCATTCTCCTGACCCCGAAAGAGCTTCCAATCATTGGAAAAGATGAGTAAGGAGAGGCTGCTAAAATCTCAGGGCTGGGAGGAATAGAGATGTTACTGGTGCCCACTAGAGTAAACGCACAAAAGACGGGATGACAGTGATACAGTGATACAGTGATTAAGAATCATTAACAAAGAAAAGAGAAATTTATAAGATACCTATAAAAAGAACCACAGCCAGCATCTGATCAATTGCACATCATCAGCTACACTTGTAGGATCCAAGAAGACTGTGGAATAAAGACTTTCAAAGTGTTTAAATGACTGTCCATCTGAATTATTCCACACTCAACCAAAAATGAAGGCAGCACTATAGCACTGTTCTCCCATTGTTCATCGATTTGCTCCAGCGGTCACCAGTAACGTCTCCATTGTGAGAGTTGTTGTTACTGTTTTCTGCATATCGAACACTCCATGGGGAGCTTGCCAGGCTCTGCCATGCACGTGGGATACTCTTGGTAGCTTGCCAGGCTCTCTGAGAGGGAAGGAAGAATTGGACCTGGGTCGGCCACGTACAAGGCAAACACCTTATCCACTGTGCTATCGAAAAGCTGGACATAGAGCAAAATTAGCAAGGACAACATTTATGAAATGATGTGGGTAGAGAGTGAAATTAGCAAGATGCACAGTTAAGAGAAGACATAGATATAGCGTGAAATTAGCAAAATTCACTTTTTTTTATTGGCTCACACTCAGTGATGTTCAGGGGTTACTCCTGGCTTTGTACTCAGGAATTACTCCTGTAGGTACTCAGGGGATCATATAGAATACCAGAAATCAAACCTGGTTGGCCATGTCACAAGGCAAACACCCTCCCTGCTGGCCTATCACTCAGGTCTGGAAAGTTCACATTAAGGATCTCACAAAACCTGGGAGAGCAACTTGTGTACATGGTCATGCCCATCCAATTTGAAAACGTAGAGATTTTATTTTATTTTTCTGTTCTCGGGAGAGAAATTAGGACCTCAAAGTCAGGGACTTTACCACTTAGCCACAATCCTGGTCTTGAAGGCTTTATTTTAATTTATATATTTATTATTAATTAATTAATTATTATGTATATGTTTATAAATATAAATTTATGAATATAATATAATTTATTTATTTTAATTAAAATATTCTAAATATTTGTCCTCTGAAATCCCTTCTGTTGCCCCTTTGGTCAGGTTAGGTGAAATTTAAGTGTACATGGTTAGGAGCCACTGAAGACTATTTGGTATGCAGAGGTTTAAGAAGTTAAATATCCATAAACAGAAAATTGGCCCATATCTTA
>JAOXYA010101859.1:0-10843 GCA_028565675.1 Sorex palustris | reverse complement strand
CAATGGAGACGTTACTGGGCCCGCTCGAGCAAATCGATGATCAACGGGAGGGCCTTTACCTTTACCTTTACCTCATATAGGCTGCCCTTCATTCAGTGATCTTGCAGTACTTACAACCTAGGCACTTTATTTTTCTCACTTAACTCTCTTTGAGGACACATTTCACCATCACCAAATAACTACTGAACTCACTTTTTGCATTTTAGGAAGTATCTCTGCATATGAAACAAAGTCCATTCAAGAAAACAAGAATCACATAGTCATTTTATTACTGAAAATGGGGGGATGGGGTCCACACCCGACAGTGCTCTGAAGCTGCTTCTGGCTCTGGACTCAGAGGACATTTCTGGCAGTGCTCTGTGCTGGGATCCAACAGGAATTGGCAAGCACTTTAACCTTTGTATTATCACTCCAGCTACCCACACATGAATTATTTTTGCAGAATTCAGTATGGAAATATGAGTAAATGACTGTAGAAAAACTGAAATACAATGAAACACAGAGGTCACACTTTAGAAATATGCCACTTTTCTGGAAAAGAAAAGAGAAAGTGTCAGATTTCTAAGGTGTGCAAGGGCAGTGTGGGTAGAACACTAAGAGAACAGGAAGAAGCAAGTTCCTTTCCCTCCCCCTGCATTCAGGTTTCCCTCGGGACTCCCTAATAGCACAGCCACCCAGGGAGCCTGCGGGTAAAAGAGAAATGCTGTCTGTAAAGCAACAGCCCATCTTGGGTTTTGTTGTTGTTGTTGTTGTTGTTGTTGTTGTTTGCTTTTGGGGTCACACTCAGCGATGCTCAGGGGTTACTCCTGGCTCATGTACTCAGGAATTACTCCTACTGGTGCTTGGGGACCATATGGGATGAGGGGGATCGAGCCTGGGTTGGCCGCATGCAAGGCAAACGCCCTACCACTGTACTATCACTCCAGCCTCAACAGCCCATCTTGGTATACAGAATATAGAGCTTGTTGCTCAGAATGTTTGGCATAAAAAGCCTACACTGAATGCTATATGCTGAATTCAGAAGGCTGATTATGTTTCACTAGAGAGCAATGTAAAGCCTAAGAATATAAGGGGAAAAAAATGAAAGTTAACTAATGAGTTCTATGCCTTGACAATCTTTTAAATCAATGGCATGAAAAACTCAACTGACATAGTGTGTATCAGAATGACTAACAGCATCCAGAATGATTCCACATAATTTTTCTTTTAATATCCACGAAAATAAAATAGGTGAAAATTATGGCCATGGGAGAATGAGATCAGAGTAGAACTGAAAGGACTAGCATTATGCAGGACAAGTATTTAGGAAGCTTCTTCCTTTCTTTGACATGAGTTGGATGACATGTATCAGAAACTAACCAGAAGAGCCATTATGCTTCTAGAAAAATCTCAAAGAAAAATCTAGTGAACAACAGTTGTAGGATCAAGCTTTAAAATTTAGAAAGAGTGAGGGAATTCAATCAGTTATTTTTTTTAGTGCATCACGATAGTTTTTAGTAAATGAAATTTGCCTAAAAAGGTGTGAAGAGAAAGAAAGAGGATAAATAGGAGTTCAAGAAAGAACGTAGGCTTCTCCTAGAGTGGGAAAAAGCAAGTAAGCAAAAATACATGTTCAAGAGTCAACATGGGCTTGAGAAAGCAAGCCTCAATCAGTTATTCAACCTGTTGGAGAATTCTTTAAGAGTTCTTCTGCCACAATATGGTAGTATCACAGTGGTTCTAGAAAACATTTTGAGAAATATATAGACTGAAATAAATCACTAATGAAATGTCATATGAAACTGCCCCTTCCATTGAAATCTTTCATCCCATCCATAATTTCCATGTCTCTCTTTTATAAAAAATAGCATAGCCAAATTAATAATAGTATTAGCACAATGGTAATGCTATTAGAAACTAAAACAGACTCTGGAAGGAACAGACCCTATTAACAAGACATATGGAGCCTCAGCTCATAACATAACCTCTCTTTACTACATGAAAGAATTAGTGTGGCAAGAGGTAAGAACACGCCACACAGCTATCACCATCTGCCCGCAGATCCGGTGAACCAGGAATTGTGCCAGCCAGAAATGTGAGCAGAAACCCCTGTCTAGGTCTCGGGAGCTGCTCTCAGAGAGCATCATGTCCCCTACATTTCAGCCACCACTTTTCTACAACAAACAAATATTGAAACCTTCAGGAAGCAAATAATCAGCAAGTTAGAAGGATGTTAACACTACAGGGCATTCTCCTTAGTCTGGTTCTCATAGGCAGGCCACAGAGAGAAGCGGGACACTGATAGGAAAAAATCAACTGTATGGCTGTGAATTTCACATTTTCTACCAAAATAGAATAAGAAAATTACATCTCTGAAGATGCTGTAATTAAAGATACAGAATAAATCCACAGAATCAGAAAATAAGGTCTCTATGTAAACGCAAATGTTTGGAATGGAAAAGAAAATGATAAAATGGAAAAAGGAAGATAAAGACATAAATAGGAGGTGATAAAGAAGATTGACTAGAAGCTGAAAGTATTAATAAATTACCTTCTATTTATAATAAGTTCAGATGAAGGGGGTGGTGGCAGAGAGATAAAAGCACCTGAAATTGGAGTTTGATCCCTGGCACTGTCTGTGGTCCCTGAGCCCTTCTAGGAATGATCCCTAAGACTAGAGCCAGGAGTGGGCCCTAGGTAGACCTCAGAGTGACCCCATGTCACTTCAAACTCAAAAAAGAAGAGAGAGAGAGAGAGAGAGAGAGAGAGAGAGAGAGAGAGAGAGAAAGGGAGAGAAAGGGAGAGGGGAAGGGAAGGAAGAAGGGAGAGAGGGACAAGAGACTTAGAAGAACAGGCAGAGCACTTACCTTGCACAGCAACCCAGATTTCATTCCTGGTGCCACCTGTGTTTATGGGGGGACCCAAGCGCCACCAGGAATGATCCCTGAGTACAGAGCCAAGAGTAAGTCCTGGGAATGCTCAGTGTGGCCCAAAAATCAATAAAAAAGAAATGCAGTTAAGGAATATATTGAAAGATACAAAATCTCTAAAAGAATTAAAATATTTTCCAAAATACCAGAACAAACATTAAGTTAATAAAATACCAAGTTTTGATATTCGCCTTTCTTCCTTTATAATACCCATAAGTAACATGATAATTATTGAATTATTGAATTAATATTAAATAATCAAATATTAAATAAATGAATTGAAACATTGAATAATTGAATGTTAGACCTCAAGGAGAAAATTAATTGCAAACTACATTGGTTAACTTGATCATCTCCTTTGACCACAATGTAGCACTGTCCTCCCATTGTTCATCAGTTTGCTCGAGAGTGCCCAGTAATGTCTCCATTTTGAGACTTGTTACTGTGTTTGGCATATTGAATACTCCCGGGTAGCTTGCCAGGCTTTGCCCTGTGGGCAAGATACTCTCAGTAGCTTGCCGGGCTCTCGGAGAGGGGTGGAAGAAATCGAACTCAGCTCGGCCGAGCTGGCTGCGCGCAAGGCCAACACCCTACCGCTGTGCTATTGCTCCAGCCCTTGACCACAATAAAATGATAAATTAATAATTTAAAAGTTAAGAGCAGATATTAGTTATAGCAAAGTGTTTTTGTGGAAGTGGGAATGGACATGTGGGGGTGGGATCTGGGTTACACTTGGTAGTGCTCAGAGCTTACTTCTGGCTCTTCATTTAGGGATCACTCCTGGCAGAGCTTTGAGGGCCATATGTCGCTGAAAATTGAAGTCGGGATGGCTGCATGCAAGGCAAACACTTACTTGCCATACTGTCTTTCTGATCCCAGCAGAATAGCTTTTTATGAAAATCTGTTATCAAAGATGAACTCAAAATTGCAATTTAAAAATATATGACAGTGAAAATGCTACAAACAAAGCCATAGGAGATGAAATAAGAACAATAGTTAGAGAAGTGTGTAAATTGCTAAACAATTACTTAGAATACATGGAAATGAATGTATTCTTTAAGGAAAGAAGAAAACTCATGAATGGAAAGAGAAATGATTAATTATGAAAAAGTCACATATAATATATTCAGGAACTAATCTTTGAACACAAAAGTCGTAACTAGAATAAGAAAGTAGAAATGATGAATTTCAAATAAAAGATTAGAAATAAATTTACAAATGACAAAGAATAACTGCAGTTAATTAAAAGGTAATAAGTATTATAAATAAAAATTTTAATTTTTGAAAATATTTATGAACTGAATTATTTTCTTTAAAATGACTCACTTCTGTTATGATGGCTGTATTTTAAAAACTACATCGGTGAAACTAAACATATGAGGAGACATTAAATCCTCATATTGCTGGTAAAATGTACAGCCACTTTGGAAACCACTCCACTACTTTCTTCAAAGTATAAATAGTGTTTCCATAAGAGTTAGCAGTTTCATTCTTAGGTAAATATGCCCACGAGAATTGCAAACATATGTCCCCTCAAGAACTTACCTACAAATTTTCACAAGACTATTATTCATAATAGACCAAAAGTGGCAAAAATCCAAAGTTCCATCAACTGAGGGATAGACAAACAAATGTGATATGGACAATGGAACATTAGCACTATAGCACTGTCCTCCCGTTGTTCATCGATTTGCTCGAGCAGGCCCAGTAACGTCCCCATTTTGAGACTTGTTGTTACTGTGTTTGGCATGCTGAATACATCAGGGGTAGCTTGCCAGGCTTTGCTGTGCGGGCGAGATACTCTTGGTAGCTTGCCGGGCTCTCCAAGAGGGGTGGAGGAATTGAACCCGGCTCAGCAGGGCTGGCTACACGCAAGGCAAACACCCTACCACTGTGCTGTCGCTCCAGCCCACATTATTCACCATAAATATGAATGAAGCCCCAAATGCAACATGGAGGAATCTTTAAAACAATAAGATGAAGTAGGTGAAATTAGGTAAAAGTGACACATGCACACACACACACACACACACACACACACACACTCTTATATGACAATTAGAGAATAGGTTAATCTGTTGGACATAGGAAGCAGAATAGTGATGGTCAGAGTGAAAGGAACGAACAGAAAGGGAATGGCTATTAATAAAATGTACTTTTGGGATCGGAGTGCTAGTAACAAGCCGGTAGGGCTCTTACCTTGTATGAGGCCAACCCAGCTTCAGACCCTGGCACCCCATATGGTCCCCTGAGCCTGTCAGGAGTGATCTGGGTGCAGAGCAAGGAGTAAACCTTCAGCACCGCTGGGCTCAGTTACATCTCTGGCCCAATAGTTATGTAATTTTAAGTTAAAGAAACCTTTCTGAACATAGTCTCACAAAAGAAAATCCCATTTAGTTGTGACTATTAAAATGAATTTTATCTATGGTAAGATATACTACAACCAATTAATGGGAGAGCCATCAAAATAAATCCACATTTCTCTTTTTTCATAAATTTCTGAATTTGAACATAAAATGAAAGTTAAATTTTTGAAGTTTTTATGAAAAAAATCAGATTTTAATAATATCTGTATTTTATGGAATTTTTTTACTTATCCTTTAGGGTAATTTGTAATTACAAATGTAGAATGTAATGTATTCTATATAAGACTGGTATATAAAAACGTAACTAATTTAAATGCATATTAGAAGGTTGCTAAATACAGTTGAAATAAGCATACATCTAATAAAAGTCCACTAATTAATTGATTAGTGAAAAGGGCAAGGGATAATAACCAAGAAAAGAAAGTTTGTCTTTATGAATACTTAGGGAAATAAAAATTAAAATTACATGCCAGCATTTTTAGTCTATCAATTTAAGACATCAAAAAGAATGATAGCAGCTATTGTTGACAAGGATACAGGGAGGGTTATTTTCACATTATTTAATTAGAGTCTGCATTCTATACTGTTCTGGAGATTTAGACCTTTAAAAAATGTCAACTTTTTACCCAGCTTTTCTACTTCTGACACTTTTCTTTAAAAGCTAGTGGTTTAGTTAAATGTAAATAGATATTTAGTAATGTTTTAATTTTAATCATAACATTGTTGCAAATAATTCTGGTAGTAATTGTGAACAAAATAGAGAAATTGCAGTATGTCCATATTCTAGATTATCATGGCAACACTAGAAATAGCAGGTCGATCAAAGAATTTTAATTATTCTCTGAACATTTGTTGTAATCCACTGCTCACAGCTGAAATACCTTAATTGAAAAGAAATTGTTCTGGAGATGTATATTAATTTATTAAAAAAGATAATCATACCATTTTGAAAATTCAGTGCATTTTATTTGCATCTTCAGTGTACCTTTAGTGTATCTTATTTAGCACATGCCTCATGAACCCTTTCTTTTGGTAAAATCAATATAAATTCAAATATATATTCATAGTATTCTGGTGGATTATGGCAAAATAGTTGCTGTGACCAATTGGGTGAAATTATTTGGAACTTTAAATCTTTTTGCATTTTCTTCTTTTCTGAATTTTTTACAGTAAAATATACTATTGGGGTAGTAATTGTCACTTTTTAAAAAAATATGCTTTAAAGTAAGACGATCTAACTAATAAGCTCTGAACGTATCTGTGCCTGCAATAGCAATGCCACTGTGATACTTGATAAGGACAGATCCTGGAGCAAGTCTAGCTGATTCATTTAATCTAGATTCTACTCCTTATTGACTGTGTTATGCCCTCACAGTCATGTGACTTCCCTAAACGCAAGAGTTATTACTACTTCTATTGTTTTCACATTTGTTGTGTAAATTTGAGGCATATGACTGTTCTGAACAATAAAGTAGGATTGCTTTGCCAAAGATTTTTTTTCCTATTCTAGACAGTAGACTCTAGTTAAACTCAGAATCTCTAGGTCTTCACAATCGTCAAGGCAACAACCTCTAAAAAAAAAAAAACCCAAACAATATTAATTGATGAGCATTTTCTAGGGCCTTTTCAAAGAAGTCACTAGGAATTTGAACAGAAATGAAGGTAATAATGCCTTCTTTCACTCTTATGCATGATTTTGTTGTTCACATTATTCTATATATTTCTCTTACCTACAGTTAACTAGCCTATAAACTCATTTTCCACAATTCTTTCCTCCCTGAAATCCTAATGATTTTTCTCTTCTATAATGAGCTTGAAAAGAAGAAACTGCTTACATATGTACACATCACACATCATACATATGAAAGTTCACATTTAGTTGTCCTAATTGGAAAATAAGCCACAATCTACTGTGAAGAATTTTGTGGTTGCAGATATTTTATAGGTTGAACTGTCCAAAAAGTGCTTGTCTGTGGTGAGATTCCCTGATATAAAATGTGTACTAGGAATGGCCAATTTGTGATTCCCTTTTTTCTTTTTTTAAGAGGTGCTGGGGTCATACCAGGTGGTATTGAGGATCTGCATCTGACTTTGTGTTAGGGATCACTCCTGGAATTGCCCAGAGGACCATATGTGGTATGAGGGACCTAACCTGGGTCAGCAGCATGCAAGGCAAAACTTAGCCACTGCACTATCTCTTTCCCTCTAGAGAGATGACTGGAATACTATATTATACTCATGAGGCATTACTCATATCAGGATGGTGGCAGAATAGAAATTTTTTCTCCATCATATGCTGTGGGTGGCTTGGACTGGTCTGGGGAAGAAATGGTGGCAAATCACCAGGTTATCCAATAGTGGGAAAATGGGGTACCCCCTCAACTCCAGGACCCATGCTGTGGCCAGTGAAATCCTCATGAGTTCCACCCTGGGCTGGTGCTCCACTGTGGGTGACAGACTGGTTTTGTGTAGAGACATTCTCCCTGAGACAGACTATCAAAAGGGCACCCACATTCAGTCATGCAGAAGTTTTGTGATCCCATTGTCTGTTCATTTTGCTGAGAGCTGGTGTCCCTCTGTCAGCTTTGCTACTTTCTGCTATGCTCCCACCATCTTCCCCTAATACTACCTCCACTTTCTTTCTTACATATTTTTACCTTTATAGTTCAGTGAGTGCAAAACAGAAATAATTTCTAGGGTGCCAACTCATTATCAAAGATCCAAGCTCATGGAATTTATTTTCTGCTGCCATAGATGGCTTTTTATATTCTTACCTGAGGTAAGAATGTTCTGCTAAAATGGGAAGAAAAATGATACAAAGTACAAAAATATTTCTATGCATTAGCTGCTTAATGTTTACTCTTCTCAATTGCTATTCATTTGTTGTTTATCACATCTCTCTCTGTCTGTTCACTTAAGATTTTGCTAGTTGTTCCTGAAAGACACCAGTGTAGAAAGAAAAAAATAAGTGAATTTAAGATAGTAAAAAGATAAATGTTGGCAGTTTTCAATAAAATTCCTCCCCTAAGTAAAAGACAGAAAATATACTTTGCTGAAGATCTTTTTGAAATGGTGATGATGATTAATTGCTTTTTAAAGGAATGATTCTAGAAATATGCTAAGCTACTCAGCAGTAATTTAAAGTTGGCAACCTGTTACTAGTTGCCCGTCTGCTCCATTGAGGTCAGCCAGCTTCTGTTGGATAACTGTAGTCATACAGTTTGAAAGCAGAGTGCAAAAAGCCATGCCTAAAATTGGAGCTGTCACATTACGTTATGTCATATCTGATGGCAGGCCACAAGACAAAGTGATGCATGATTTTATTAACATGAATCACTAAAAGCGTGCTCATTGGAATTCCAGTTGTCTGCCATTGTTAAAATTGAAGGGTTTTTTTTTCTGTCAAAAATTACAATATCCAAAAGGTTTTTTTTGTATTTGAATGGAAATTAAAGTAGAAAACAAAATATTTTGTATTTTGTTTTGTCTTTTTGGTTTTGGACAGTTCAAATTACAGTGGGTTAGAATATGGGTTGGTGAAAGGAGATTCAAATAAAGATAATGATACCAGTATCACTAGTTTTAAGTTGCAGCTATACCGGCATTATCATTATGTTTTTTTATATAAATAAGGTAAGAGTATTATGACAATACATACTGGGAATTTAGGATGGTTTGAGTCACTAAAGAGGCTTGAAGAGGGTGGCCTTTATAATATTTAATGACACACCTTTCTTTACTCAGCCCAAATAAATTTTTATGTGGAAATGTAATTACACCATAGCTTTAACCGTAGGTACTTAGTTATAGTTCTTGCTTTTTATTGGATGCTGACACTTTGGTGTTTGCCTTGCATGCAGCCAACATGGCCGACTCGAGTTCGATTCCTCCGCCCCTCTCGGAGAGCCTGGCAAGCTACCGAGAGTACCTTTACCTTTACCTATGACAAAATGTGGTCATTTTTACTCACCTTTTTTTTTTTTTTTTTTTTTTGCTTTTTGGGTCATACCCAACCATGCACAGGAGTTATTTCTAGTTCATGCACTCAGGAATCACTCCTGGCGGTGCTCAGGGGACCATATAAGATGCTGGGAATCTAACCTGGGTCGGCCGCGTACAAGGTAAACACCCTACTTGCTGTACTATTGCTCCAGCCCCTTTACTCACCTTTTTGATTAGAAAAGACCTCTGCCTGAGCACTCTGTCCTACTGCCACCCCCATTTTCCACTCTTACACAATTGTAGACAGAGCTACATTTCTCAATATCTGATAGATTGAAGTAAAAGTGTCTTCTGTTGAACTTCTGTGTTGTTTTCCTAGGAACTTAGCATCTTATACTGTTACTTTGTTTTTACCCCATAAATAAGTTACATATTAAAAGATTGTATAGAAGATATTGTGAAAATTATAATGTAAAAATACAGACATTTCCAATATTTTGAAATTTTAAACATCTTTCATAATATTATTGGGAAGAACTGATTCTGGCAGGGTGGGAGTTCTTTTTCTCTTCCCTGTATTTTATCCACATCCTGGGAGTTGTCAACAGGATTGCACCTACTCTTTAATAGCATCTGTACACCTTTTTATCCAAGAAGATATTTTTGTTCTACTGGTTCTTTCTGTGAAGTCTGTGATATCACTGGAAATGTACAGGTTGCAGTCGCATGCAATGCTTTTGAAGCATATAAGTTTTATGTTCTCTCTCTCTCTCTCTCTCTCTCTCTCTCTCTGTCTCTCTCTCTCTCTCTTGGGTCTGTGTGTGTGGAGGTTGTGACACCTAAAAACATAGGTGAATGGGGCTCATCTCCTGGATTCCACAAAAGTCTAAGTAACAATAGATTTATAAAGTTAAAAGAATTGTCTTTTTATACAGGTATATAAATTTTAAATCTATATATTATGAATAATTCTGTGCTAATGCAGATTAAGATTTGAATAAAACATAAATACACAAATGTATAATTTAGTAATCACTATCACGACCATCCTGTTGTTCATCGATTGCCTCGAGCAGGCCCCAGTAACGTCTTCTTCGTCCTAGCCCTGAGATTTTTTAAAAAGTGCCATATTCAAGGCTCTTTCAGGGTTAGGCGAATGGGACCCATCATTGTTACTGGTATTGGGCATATTGGGTATGCCATGGAGAGTTTGCCAGACTCTGCCGTGTGGGCAGGTTACATTCAGTAGCCTGCCAGGTTGTCCAAAGTAAGAATGAGATAGTAAGATGTTGCGCAGCCACACGCTTCTGGGAGCTGGGTTTTATAGTCTCTGGGTCATGGCCATTGATGGGATTACACGGCACAGGGGACCAGTTGGTGGGTGTGTCCCCTGCCTACTGGAAGATCTGGGTGGAGGATGCTCAGCCCCGATACAGGCTTAGAGGTCTCAGCCCCAGGACCCCCATGCCTTTGTTCCTCTGCACCACTGGGTGTGGCCCCCAAACCCAAAAGAATAAGAAAAAAAAAAAGAATGAACTTTATTTTTTTCCTTTTTGGGTCACACCCAGTGATGCACAGGGGTTACTCCTGGCTCTGCACTCAGGAATTACTCCTGGCAGTGCTCAG
>JAOXYA010101826.1:0-10843 GCA_028565675.1 Sorex palustris | reverse complement strand
TTATTAGTGAAACACCATGAGGTACAGTTGTAGACTTACAAATTTTTGTGCTTGGGTTTCAGTTATACAATGACTGAACACCCATCCCTCCACCAGTACCCATTCTCCATCACCACTGATTCCAGTATCCCTCCCATCCCCCATCCTCCCCATGTTTTTTTTTTCTTTCCTGTGGTACAGCTGGCCCCTCAGACGGCAGCTCGCCCTTGGCTGTGGTTTGTTGCTATAGAAATGCTGACCCAGCCTTGTATAGTGGTTCCGCCTTGGTGTCCAGTTCAGTTGACTGACCAAGTCCCCCACTGTCCTGGGAGGAACAAGCCGATAGGTCCAGTTCCGTGAGTTGTTCTGGCCTCTTGTCCAATCAGCTGTGCTGGGAGCAGGGTGCTGTCCTGCCCCTGTGGGGATGTGGAGACCAAGTCCACTTCAGAGACTCCATCACAGGAGCAAGAATGTGAGCAGAGCTTTGATCCTCCTCCACCACCCTCAGGGACCAGCACCCCCATCTCTGTGTTGAGGACAAGCTTTCCAGTCTTTGCTCCTTGCACGTGGCACCCATTATTGAGCCACCTGGCATTTGAAATTGTTGGGGGTGGGGAGTGTGACTCAAATGGTGTCAAGTGACATCCCCCCCTAGAGCTGGGAATGCCACACCATCCCATGCCATTCCATGGCAACCACTGCAATGCTGTGCCTGTGCCAATGCATGCCAGATGATGCCACATCATGTCAACCCACACTCATCTGTGCCCAAGAAATGCCAACTAATGCAGTCTGTGCCCACGAGTGGCAACCAGTGTCACTCCATGGCAACATATGTCAGCCGGTGTCAACCTAGACTAGTATGTGCCTCTCGGTGCCAGCCATGCTAGCTAGCCGGTGCCAGCCCATGCTGCTAACCTCTGCCACTCGGTGCCAGTTGGTGACAACCTGTGTCAACCTGTGCTTAACAGTGCTACCCCACGTCATCCTATTCCAGCTAGGGCCAGACAATGCCTGTGTCCACCACTGCCAACCCATGCCAATTTTGTTCCAATCCAGTGCAAATGCTCACTCATGCAAGTCCAAGCTACTCCATGAAGTCAGTGCCAACTGTGACAAGCCATGCCACACATGTGCATGTGCAGGCATGTGTGTGCTGGGGGCTACTCCTGGGAGTGTTGGGGGACCAAACCTGGGGCTCTGTATTCAAAGCTATGTTTCATCTTTTCCTGCCATCTCCTGGGCTCCAGTGCACGTCCACTACCTAAGTTCCAGGCTCTACTCTAGCTTTGCTGATTGCTCTAATAATGTTCTTGGTCACAGAAGAATCAATTTCAGTGTTTCATGTTGTGTGTGGTTTTCTCTATTTTCCTTCAATCTGGGAAAGTTTCTCAGTCTTTCCTTGACTTGGACATTTTATTTTATAAAATTTTTAAATTTTGTTCTTATAAAGTTGTTCACAATGATTTATTACATTTAATAGTTAAACACCAATCCCACCACCATTGCACCTCCCACCGTCATATTTCGAATGTTTCCACCCCAAATCCCAAACAATATCCCCCAAAGCAGAACCGAAACAATTTAATTTTATATTGCTTATTATGAATAATCTGCTAAAGATGGTCCAGTAAAGTTTCATTAGAGGAAAATGTATGAAGATTGTTGTGTCTCACCATGGAGCCATTAAGCCCTTGTATAAGAGGTTACTAACATGTTTGTTAAAACCCAACAAATGTTGTGTACATCAGTGGAGTAGAGTTGTGGCTGCATGCTCCAGAAATTCTAAAAATTAGAATACAATTATACAGTAGATTCACTTATGGGTGAGGCTCATCCCAGCCTGTGGAGAGCGACTGTGAGCATGGCTGGACATTTTATTTTTAATTCTGGTTATTTTGGTTTTTGGGTCATACCTAATGATGCTCAGGGTTTAGGCTTTGCACTCAGCAGGGATCACTCCTGGCAGTGCTCAGGGAATCATATGGGATACTGGGGATTGACTTTGGTTGGCCACATGCAAGGCAGGTGCTCTGTACACGGTATTACAGTCCCAGTTCTTTCTGTTTTATTCTTTTTGGTTTGGGGGGGGACAGCGCTCAGGGCTTAGTCCTGGCTGTGTGTGCAGGTATCACTCCTGGCAGAGCTTGGGGGACCATATGAGATGCCAGGGATCAAACTGAGCTTGACCGTGTGCAAGACACGTCCCATAGTCCCACACAATCTCTCCGCAGACTGGGCCATTTAGAGACATGTCCGTTTAGAGACATTTAGAAGTATGCCCTTCCACATGGGCTGATGTTTGCTTCTCAGTATGTAAGTTGTATATTTGTGGCAGGAAGACCGGGGTGGGAGTGACACCACTTCAGCAGATTTGTGCCCGCATGCCCCCACTGTTCTTGTTAACCCCGCCTGACCACGAGCTCAGGAGCTGCCTTCTGACTTTCCCTCATTCTCTGTTGTTACTGCTCTTCTTCCTTTTGTGTTAACAAGTATTTTGTGGTCAAGTTACTTTGGGGTAATGTACATTGCTACTTCTTTCTTTCTTTCTTTCTTTCTTTCTTTCTTTCTTTCTTTCTTTCTTTCATATTCTTAAAGATCCAGTTACTCAGGAACCATGTGGTTCTGGCCATCAAACCCAGCCTCTCAAATGCAAATCATGTACTTGGCCCATTCGAATCATCTCTCTGATCCTCTCACCGTAATTATTTATTTATTTAGGCTTTTTGGGTCATCCCTGGCGGTGCACAGGGGTTACTCCTGGCTCATGCACTCCACTCAGAAACTACTCCTGATGGTGCTCAGGGGACCATGTGGGATGCGGGGAATCGAACCTGGGTCGGCTGCATGCAAAGCAAATGCCCTACCCGCTGTGCTATTGCTCCAGCCCCCCATAATTATTTATTTTTGATGCTTAAATTGTCTTTATTTGGCCAGTGTGGCCAGTGGGAGTCTCTTTGAGCTGATTTGTGTTTGTTTCCCCCCTCCCCCCATATCACTAACACGTCTTGACCAATATACAAATTTCAGGCACCATTAATGTGTTTCAACCTCATTCTTATTCTTCCTCCAGAATCAGCCGTAACATCAGGGATTCCTAGTTCCTCTCAGTAGAGAATAGTATTCAGAAACCATGTTCTGGGAGTTAAGTGTGCTCCTGGTGGGCCCCTGCGAGTGTGCAGGGCTTTGAATTCATTTCCAATCTACGGTCTCCCTCTTTCCATATTTGTGATTCTTTTCTTTCACAGAGAGAAGCCCAAGAGCTTGAACCCTTCACAACCATCAGATTAGCATACACAATGGCAGTTGAACCTGGTGGAATACACAGAGAGCCTGCCTTGCAAACTTGCAAGCATATAGTTAGAAGTTCAAACCCCAGGGGTCCTATAAGTGCAATCATGGCGGTACTGGTGTTTGAGCCTGGCAGTCCTTCTACCCTGAGTCCCCCAAAAAGCATCACTATGTTTGTGATAATATAGTATCAAATAACCAAATTATTTCACTTAGTGAGAAGTACAGTACAGTGGTGGGGGGGGGGTACTTGCCTTGCACATGGCCAACTTGGGTGATTTCTGGAAACCCCATGTGTTCCCCTCAAGCCCTGCAAGGAGTAAGTGATCCCAGAGCACAGAGCTAAAAATAATCCCTGAACACTAGTGAATCACTGAATGTGCCCCCTCCCCAAAGGAAGTTGAACTTTTTGTTATACTAAATAGGATGGATACCTCAACATTCAACATCACGTGAGAGGGCTGGAGAGAGCTCAGAGGGATGGAAGGCAGGCTTTGCATGTGAGAAGTCCAGGTTTTATTGCTGGATCCCATAAAGCACTGCCAGGAGTTTCCCCTGAGCACCGGGCTGGGAATAGCCTCTGGGCACTGCCAGGTATGACTCAAAAACCAAACTAAATCAGATAACCCCCTCCCTCGAACAAAATCTTATGCAAGTGGATGTCTCTAAGGACTGGAGTGCATGCCCAGCATGTGGGAGCCCCCAGCCCCTCATGGTCCCCCAGTTACCATTCAGGTATTTCCAGTAGCTCCCAGCACTGCTGGGTCTGAGCAGCAAATGGTCTGATATCACTGGGAGTCACCCCAGGGCCTCCTGAGCACTGTTTGGGAAAGCAAAAGAGCCAAAAAAAAAAAAAAAAGGACACAAACCCGCAACCACACACCCCAATCACAATCTTTTGAGTTGGGAGAAAGCAAGGTGCAAGAGGTTGATTGTTCCCAGGTTCCAGCACAGAACTTCTCTCAGGGTGCTGTAGGAACATGATGGGGTTGGGATGGATGGGCAAAGTGACGGGGCTGGGACCAGAGTCTGCCCCACTGGCCATGACTCGTCTATCATTCCATGACCCACTCCCCCCCAGCTGTTTTGTATTTAAAAATCTTTTTTTAATTGAATCACCATGAGATACAGTTATGAACTTTCATGATTACTTTCAGTCATACAATGATCGAGCACCCATCCCTCCACCAGTGCACATTTTCCACCACTGATGTCCCCAGTATCCCTCCAACCACCCCCACTCCATCCCACGCCCTGCCTCTATGCTCTCCACTCGAAGGAAGCCCCTTCTTCCAGCATCTCACCTGGGAACTGCTCTCCCCTGCCAGCTGCTGCCCCCAGAGCGTCCGAACTAACTTCCCCACAGCTGTTTTGGTAGAATTTGGAAACCACATCCCCAAGAGGATGAACTGTTTAGACTGTCTCTCCCTGACACAGAGGCCCAGGGAGTCATAGATCAGAGAAGTCAAGTTTCCTCTCCCATCTGGACCCCCCCGGACCACCCCACTGTGGCTGTGACTTGGCTTTCAATATGCTTCCCTACAACACGGCCATTGGGTTGTCCCAAGCGGGGTTGCTTGGTGCATTCCAGGTCCCTTCAAAATGCTCATCCTAGGAGCCCAGAGAGATGGGGCAGGGCTTAGGCCCCTGTTGTGCATGCTGCTGACTCGTTTGATCTCTGGCACCACACATAGTCCCCTGGGCATGACCTGGGGTGATCCCTGAGCAGAGAGCAGGAGTAAGCCCTGCACACTGCCAGGTGTGGCCCAAAAAGAAAAGAAAACTAAAGCTCACTCTAAAGGCCAGAGAGATAGCAGAGGGGTTAAGACACTTGTCTTGCACGCATTCAAATTTTGGGCAACTCCTGGATCCGCCGAGCACCACTGGGAGAGATCCCCAAACACCACTGAGTATGGCCTAACTTTCCCCATTCCATCCTCCCCCAAAGCAAAGCAAAGCAAACAGAAAACCAATGTCCGTCCTAAGGAGGGCTTCTCGGGAAAGTCAGACTCTAGTCTTTGTTCCTAGTAGAAATGTGATTATCGTTAGTCCTTGTGACCTGTGTGATGATAAAGCGAATTAGTGGGGGCTGGCTGCTTCCTCGCACACCCACTGGTGCACTGCCCAGGTGCTTGGAACTGGGAAGCCCACCTTCTCATTTCCTTTCTTTCCGAGGGGCGCTCCGGGGGCCTTGGGGCCACTCCCAGTGATGGTCCTGCAGTGTGTCGCTCAGGTTCAGTGGCCACTATGGCCACTAGCGCCACTCCCAGCAGTGCTTGGGGACCATACCATGCTCTGGATTGAACTTGGGCTTTGAGGATTCAAGGAATGACCCCACTGCCAGGAACTCTGCCCAAATTTCCGCCTTTGCTTCCTTTTTGACTCACTAGCGGGCTGGGCCAGGCCAAGGGCGGCTGGGCTGGGAGGCTCAGGCAGAAACCCCAGGTTCCCATTTTAGTGCACCTCCAGCCTGGTAGCAGGTCACTAGCCTTCTCTGGCCACAGGATAGTGCCATCTCTGTCCTACTTCACCTTCTCTCCTGGCTCAGCAGAGGAGACAGAGAGAACAGAGTCCAAGTCCCACCCAGAGGTATCGTTAATGATTATGCTCGCGGAAGAAATTCTGCACTCAATGCAATGCTCAGTCAATGGGAAATTTTGCTTCCTTAGGTGTTCTAGGACGTGGAAATGTTCCAGGAAATCCTTTTGGCATCTTTTGGTCTTGTTGGTTTTTTTTTTCTTTTTGGGTCACACCCGGCGATGCTCAGGGGTTACTCCTGGCTCATGCATTCAGGAATTGCTCCTGGCGGTGCTCGAGGGACCATATGGGATGCTGGGAATCGAACCTGTGTTGGCCATGTTGGCTGAATGCAAGGCAAATGCCTTACCCACTGTGCTATTGCTCCAGCCCCGACTTCATCTTTTCTAACAGTTGCATAGTACTCCATTGTATAGATATACGATAGTTTCTTTAACCAGTCATCCATTCTTGGTCACTCTGGTTTTTTACAGATTTTGACTATGGTAAACAGTGCTACAATGAACACAGAAATGTGGATGGCATTCCAACTGTATTTTTTTTGCCACTCCGGAATATATATTCCCAGGACTGGTGTTGTGGGTCAAATGGGAGCTCAACTTCTAATATTTTGAGAATTGTACATACTGTTTTCCAAAAGGGCTGAACCCGTCGGCATTCCCACCACCAGTGAAGGAGGGTCCCTTTCTCGCCACATCCGCGCCAACACCGGTTGCTTCTGTTCTTTTGGATGTGGGCCGGTCTCTGTGGTGTGAGATGGCATCTCATTGTTGTTTTGAACTGCATTTTCCTGATAATTAGTGTTGTAGAGCATTTTCTCACGTGCCTTTTAGCCATTTGGATTTCTTCTTTGGGAAAGTTTTTGTTCATTTTGTTACCCTGTTTTTGATGGGGTTTGACGTTTTCTTCTTGTCGAGTTCAACCAGTGCTTTGTATATCCTTGATATCAACCCCTAATCAGATGGGTATTGGGTGAATATCTTTTCCCATTCTGTAGAATGTCTTTGTATTCTGGTCACTCATCTTTTGAGGTGCAGAAGCTTCTTAATTTAAAATAGTCCCATTTGTTTATCTCTGCTTTCACTTGCTTGGCCAGTGGCATGCCATTTTTGAAGATACCTTTGGCCTCAATATCGTGGAGGGTGTTGCCGACCTTGTCTTCATTGTACCTTATAGATTTTGGCATGATGTTGAGATCTTTAATCCATGTTGATCTGACATTTGTGCATGGTGTTAGGTCAAGGTCTAAGCCCATTTTTTTGCATTTGGTTGTCCAGTTATGCCAGCACCATTTGTTGTTGAGACTTTCCTTGCTCCACTTCACATTTCTTTCACCCTTATAAAAGATTAGATGTTCATACATTTGGGGTTGTATTTAGGGATATTCCACCCTGTTCCATTGGTCTGTGGCCCTATCTTTGTTCCATTACCATGCTGTTTTAATTATTACTGCTTTGTAGTAGAGTTTGACATTGGGGAAATGCCTCCACAAGTCATTTTCCCAAGAATTTCTTTAGCTTTTCGTGGGCGTTTGTTGTCCCATATGAATTTCAGGAGTGCTTGCTCTATTTTTTTGAAGAATTGCATGGGTATCCTTAGAGGGATCACATTGAATCTGTATAATGCTTTGAGGAGTATTGCTATTTTGACAATGTTAATTCTTCCTACCCACGAGCAGGGGATATATTTCCACTTCCTTGTGTCCTCTTTTATTTCATGGAGTAGTATTTTGTAATTTTCATTGTAGAGGTCCTTTACCTCTTTAGTTAGGTTGATTCTGAGGTATTTCATTTTCTGTGGCACGATTGTGAACGGGATTGTTTTTTTCCTGTCACTTTTCTCTGTCTCACTATTTGCGTATAGGAAGGTCAAGGATTTGGGGCCATTAATTTTATAGCCTGCAACTTTACTGTACAAGTCTATTGTTTTTAGGCATTTCTTGGTAGAGGATTTAGGATTCTCGAAGATATAGTATCATATCATCTGCGAATAGTGAGAGCTTGATATCTTCCTTTCCTATATGAATGCCTTTAATGTCTTTTTCTTGCCTAATCGCTATTGCAAGTACCTCCAGTACTATGTTAAACAGAAGTGGTGATAGTAGGCATCCTTGTCTTGTCCCTGATCTTAGAGGAAAGGCCCTTAGTTTTTACCCATTGAGGATAATGCTTGCCATGGGTTTGTTATAGATTGCTTTGACTGTCTTGAGGAAAGTTCCTTCAAAACCCATTTTGGTAAGAGTTTTCATCATAAATGGGTGCTGTATCTTGTCAAATGCTTTCTCTATGTCTATTGATATGATCATATAGTTTTTATCTTTACTTTTGTTGATATGATGGATTATGTTGATTGATTTCTGAATGTTAAACCATCCTTGCATCTCCAGGATGAATCCCACTTGGTCATGGTGTATGATAATTTTGATGAGTTGTTGGATTCTATTTGCTAATACTTTGTTGAGGATCTTCGCATCTGTTTTCATCAGGGATATTGGCCTATAGTTTTCTTTGTTGGTGGTGTCTTTATTTGCTTTTGGTATTCGGGAGATATGTGCCTCATAGAAGCTGTTTGGGAGAGTTCCTCTTTTTTCAATTTCCTGGAAAATCTTGAGGATAACTGGCAACAGGTCTTCTTTAAGTGTTTGGAATAATTTACTTGTGAATCCATCTGGACCTGGGCTTTTGTTTTTAGGTAGAATTTTGATTACAGTTTCAATTTTCTTAATACGAATGGGTCTATTCAGGTATTTCAAGTCTTCTTGATTCAATCTCCAGAGATTATAGGGATCCAGGAATTTAACCATTTCTTCTAAGTTCTCTTCTCTCATGCATACACACTCTAAAAGTAGTCTCTGATAACCTTTTGAATTTCATTGGTTTCTGTCGTGATGTCTCCTTTTTCATTTCTCATTTAGTTTATTAGGGTTCTCTCGCTTTCTTTGTGAGACTTGCTAGTGGTTTATCAATCTTGCTTATTTTCTTAAAGAACCAACTCTTGGTTTTGTTGAACTTTCGGATTTTTTGGGGTTTTCATGTTATTAATTTCTGCTCTAAGTTTTATTATTTCTTTCTTTCAGCCAAATTTAGGTTTCTTTTGTTGGTCTTTTTCTAATATCTTGAGCTGTGAGATCAGGCTATTGATGTAGGGCCTTTCTTCCTTCCTTAAGAATGCTCAAAAAGCTATAAATTTTCCTGTTAACACAGTTTTAGCTGCATTCCATAGGTTCTGTAGCTAGAGTTTTCATTGTTGTTTGTTTCCAGGTATCTTTTGATTTCTTCTTTGACTTCTTCCTGATCCACTTATTGTTCAACATTGAGTTGTTTAATTTCCAGGTGTTTGATTTGTTTTTCGATGTCTTTGTGTGATTCGCTTCTGACTTCAGCGCATCATGGTCTGAAAAGATTGTTGTTAATATTTCTATCTTCCTGATTCTATTGAGGTATGTTTTGTGGCCTAGCACGTGGCCCATTTTGGAAAATGTTCCATGTTAACTGGAAAAGAGTGTGCATTCTTTCTTTTGGGGTTGTAAATTCACCTTAGAGTTATTTTGAGGTCTTTTCCCTTTGTTTGTTGTTCCCTATATGATTTCAGTTGCTCATCTTCAAGCTCACTGATCCTGTCTTTGGCTGTAGTCATTCTCCTGCTGAGGGCACCCACTAAGTTTTTAATTTCATCTACTTAATTCTTTATTGGTGACACTTATTTTTGTAGCTTTTTTATTTCTGCTCTCACTTCTTCCTTTATTTTCTCGACTATCTGTTCCACTGTTTCTTTCATTTATTTCTTTAATTTTGTGTATGTCGCTCCATTGATTCTTTGAGTAGTTCCTTGAACATACTCAGCATTTCATCTTGGAATTCTTTATCAGAGAGAACATAATTGTGGGTAACCCCTGTTGACATCTTATTATCTCATTCCGACTTTGGACAAACTGGCAGGCTATCGAATGTGACCTGCCCACACGGCAGAGTCTGGCAAACTCCCCCTGGCATACCCAATATGCCAAATACCAGTAACAGTGATGACTCTCAGTCTCCTAACCCTGAAAGAGCCTTGAATATGGCACTTTTTAAAAAGTCTCAGCGCTAGGAGGAAGGAGACGTTACTGAGTCCTGCTTGAGGCAATCGATGAACAACAGGATGGTCATGACCGTGAACCCCTGTTGAGGATTTGGGACTTTTCTTTGTCTTCTCCTTTTAGTGGAAATTTGCGCTGTGTCCTCATGCTGCTGTGGTTGTATAGAAGAAAACCTTCAAGTTCACTAGCACTGTTCCCTCTTATTGCTGGAAAGGATTCTGAATAAGGGTGGTCAATGGTGGTCACCCTTCTCCCCTTGTAGAATATGTCCTTCCTCTCAGGCATTATTCTGTGGCTTATGGCAGGCATCTAGTGAAGTGTTGGAGGAGGTACTCTTTTATATTGGGATTATACAGCTTTTTGCATACTGGTATTTTTTTTTTTTTTGGAATTGGAGTAGGTCAGTGGATTGTTGTCAAACTGTGGTTGAGACAGCCAAAACTTTTTCCAAAAATTAGGTGATAAAGGCTTTGATGTGAGTCGAGAGTGCTGGGAAAGGGAAATATAACTGTGGCCGCTTCAGAGAAGGCCACACCCACATTTAAAAAAATTTATTAGTGAGACACCTTAAGGTACAGTTGTAGACTTAGAAATTATGTGCTTTCGCCCACGGCCTGCCCCCCAGCGCCATCTTTACAGCATAAAGCCGAAGCAAAGGACCACATGGAGGGCTGGTCCCACAGCTCCCGGAGAATACACCAGATTCCAAAAAGAACCGAGATCGCTGGGAAGTCCCAGATGTGGTAGGTACCGCATCCCGCCTCCCCCAGATGGAACCCTGGTGACCAAAAGCCTCTACAAGCACAGCTCGAGTATGCGGGAACTAGGACTTTTCCTCCAAGCTTCCGGGACTACAGCTCCCAGGTAACCGCTGATTCCAGAAGTCACGCCCATGGCCTGCCCCCCAGCGCCATCTTTACAGCATACAGCCAAAGCAAAGGACCACATGGAGGGCTG
>JAOXYA010101825.1:0-22671 GCA_028565675.1 Sorex palustris | reverse complement strand
CTTCAATCCAATTTGTTTCTCCCCAATTAAGAAGTTTCTCATGTCATTGACAAACTCATACAAACTAATACACTTTAAAGTAAGTATTACTTACTATTTGTGTTTATGTGGGGAAAATAGAGAGATGGGAAATGAACATATATATATATATGTAAAATTCTGTCATTCTTCAATAACAGTACTTAATTTCTAAGCCAGATCATCGTTGTCAGATACTGAAAGCAAGTAATCTCAGTTTGCTCTATTTACAATATATAGTCTTATCACACATATTAAAGTCTAATCTGCATTTTTATAAAAACCAATGAAGATTTACTGTTTTAAAAAAACAATAAATAAAATCCTGGTGGAGTGGAATGAGAGACAAAAGTGTTTGCCAATTTTTGTGGTGTAAGTATCCCTATAATGACCAATTTTGAGCCCCAGTGTAATGTTAATTGAAAGCAGAGAAGGGAAGATAAATTCAAAAGCACATTGCTATTAGGAATTTCCACTAAGTAGACCTCATAGATATAAGGAATTAAAAAAGCATAAGCATGATATTTAGAAAGTTGTTTGAGTATATAATTTTTTCTTTTTTTTAAATGTGTTTTTTCCAAATTTTATTTTATCAAAGCACCGTGAGTTGCAAAGTGATTCACAACTAGGTTTTATTTTATTTTATATTTTATTTACTCCTGGATCATGCACTCAGGAATTACTCCTGGTGGTGCTCGGGGGACCATATGGGATGCTGGGAATCTAACCTGGGCCGGCCATGTTGGCTGCGTGCAAGGCAAATGCCCTACCCGCTGTGCTATCTCTCCAGCCCCTGAGTATATAATTTTAACATAATATGTTTGATGATAAATATACATGACTTCATTTCTAATAATATTTGTGATTAGCAAAAATGTAGCAAAGTTTCCAAATAGTTTAAACTATTTCTTGAGCTAACATGAGCCATTACAGCATACCATATTATTTTTTCTGAAAGCTTTATTCCACTGTAGTATTTGTTACAGGTACCATACTATTCAATGGCTATTTATTTGTTTTTTTCTCTAGATCAAAAAATGGTAGTATTTTTCTTTTCTATGCTACTGTTCCTTGCTGTGCCTGGAACATTACGGAAGCTCCATAGATGTCTACAATGCATAGATGTTACACTGAGCAATCTCCCTTTCTACCCTGGAATTTTGGAGAAATCCTATTGAAGTTTCCTCTCATCACTAGTATACTATAAAAGGACAACTCTCTTGATATTAAATTATATTAGAAGAAGCTCCACATAAAAATTCATTGCTCATATATTACTCACAATTACTGTTAACTTCAGAGTATCATATTAAAGCAGAAAATAATCTGCATAAAGTTATTGATATTTCTCACATGTTTAGTTTCTTGCACCTATCTTAATATATGGTCCTAAAGTAGCTGCTATAGTGTCTGCTCTTGAACTGATTTTAGTGATGACATTGAGTTAAAATGTCTCAGCAGAGATTCTCTGCAATAATGGTTCTTGCCTCAACAAAGTTACCCATCCCAATAACACTAGCTTCTTCCCCTGAGACAGTCTTTAAGAAATGATCAGTAGTTCAGAGTCAAGTAGACCCAGCATTCTTTGTTTTTGAATTGAATCACCATGAGGTACAGCTACAAAGCTTTTGGGTTTGAGTTTCAGTCATACAATGATCAAACGTCCATCCCTCCACCAGTGCACATTTTTCACTATCAATGTCCCCAGTAACCCCCCGCCTCCATCTCATCCCTCCCTCTGCCTCTATGGCAGACAATTTCCCCCATACGTTCTATTTAGGGGCATTATGGTTTACAATACAAATACTGAGAGACTATCACATTTGTTCCTTTATCTACTTTCAACACACATCTCCCATCCTAAACCATCCCTTAAACCATCATTGACTTAGTGATTCCTTCTCTGTTCCATCTGCCTTCTCCCTCGGCTTATGAGTGAGTCTTACAGCCATGGAGCAATATTGCTAAAGTGAGCATTCTTGGACTCATTTCAGACCATTGTTTAGAGCCTTCCTGACTCCTGTATTCATATGTTGGGCAGTAAAAGATGGTAGTGGGACATGGTTGCAAGTTTCTGGTGCCCTAGACTTTCACCTCTACCTAGCTCTGCTTCCTTAACTCCTCAGCCAACTTACACAGCAGTGTCTGTTCCTTAGTTCCAATAAGGTAATTCGGAACATTGTACAATACTTATCAATATATAAATTTCAATGCAACTTTATATTAAATATTAATTTTCTTACAAAATGCATTTTGTAAGAAATAGCAAATATGAAAAATAAGGCCCTGACACCAGTGAATAAAACAGATAACTGCAGTTTTATTTATTGACAATTAAATCAATATGGATACTGAGCTATAAGTTTTTTTTTAAATATTTATCAAAATAAAAATATATATAGGGGGCAGAGACATAGTACAGGGGTTAAGGTACTTGTTGCTTGCATGCAGGCTAACCAGTTTGATCCCTGGTACTACATACAGCCCCAGAATACTACCGGGATTGACCCCTGAGCACCACTGGGTGTGGCCCAAAAGCATAAAAAAATAAAACTATGCATTCATTTAAATAATAGATCTCATTATTGCTAGTTATTAGGTTTTCTAACTATAACTCAATCAATATGATTGTTTCTTGTAATATTGCATAAGATAGAACATTCTAATTGAGAGATAGCACACACACTGCACACTGTCTTCCCATTGTTCATCGGTTTGCTCGAGCAGGCCCAGTAAGTTCTCCATCATGAGATTTGTTGTTACTGTGTTTGGCATATTGAATATGTCATGGGGAGTTTGCCAGGCTTTGCCATGCAGACGAGATACTCTCGGTAGCTTTCCGGGCTCCCTGAGAGAGGCAGAGGAATTGAACTTGGGTCAGCCTCCAGGGTCGCGTGCAAGACAAATGCCCTACCCACTGTGCTATCATTCCAGCCCAACTGAGAGATATTTATTGAAAACATTTGTTAATTTTTATTAACCTTGAAATGACTGTAATTTTCTGGCTGACAAAAATTATCTTTAAACAAGAACTAGCCGACTTAATATAAGCAATTGTTAATGTGGTGAAAATGGTCTTATTTCTAATAAGAAATGACATATCAAACTATCCCTTATTGCTTAACTGTGATCTCATACACAGTTTTAAAAGGTAGTGCCAGAAAACAGTATGATTGAACCAGCCTAAGTTTCAATTTTCACTTGGATGAAAATGTATTTCATTCAATAAATTGTGGGGTTTTTTTCTCAAGGGATGAAATGACAAAGCTGAAAGTGTCCTCTTAAACTTCTACCCTAATTAGTCATTAGTGTCCGCAAGCTATACACCATTGAATCTGCTATATTTGCATAGCCATTTCACAACAGATGACCTATAATCAAGTTTTGCATCTTTTGTTGTTGTTTTGGTATTATCATGATAACTTTCGATGTTTTTCATTCTTTAAATATAAACTAGTGTTTCTGACATTCAGATAAGTGTAGATTGCTTAATTCATACCCCAATCAATGGTTAATGGCTAATGAAATTCATTGAAAAATTTGCAGCTATGAGAGATCACATTGAAAGCCAAATGTGAAATATTCCAACTTGAAGACACTCTGAGTGATTTAAGGTAATGTTTCTAATTATCTTCTAGTCCTTGACACGAACTATAGCAAATACACTCTTTTAAATGTATTAACAACTTTATTAACCCAGTGAGTGAAGAGGCCAATATCTTCACAACCCGTCTCCCTCAAAAGCACGAAGTTGAATAAGGTAGAAACCTAGCATAGAAAGGTCCCATCTCCCTCAATATAAAAGGCCAACGTGAGTGAGGAAAGTTGGGGGAATTATTCACCCAAGATTTGGTGGTGGCAGGGAAGAGAGAGTCTTAAAAGATGGTGTCTACTGAGGAAGAGGGGGGAGGGGAAGGTGGAAGATATGATGAAGACCCTGGGGAAATATTGGGAGCTGGAGCTAAGGAGCCAAAGGATTTTGGAAGTGTGGTGCCAGAGTCCAGAAGTGGGGTCCATTCTGAGGCAGGGTGGCTCATTGGTGGCCCCCTTTCATCAACCTGTTGCTCCTGAGTTTCTTCATCCTGTTCCTCCACAGTCACCTTATTATTAACATTCTTCTTGCAAATGGGGCAGGTCTTCTGGGTCTTAGTGAGCCAAGGGTCCACACAATGACTGTGATAGGCATGACCACAGGGAAGAACCCTCAGCTTGTCCCCATCCTTATATTCCTCCAGGCAGATAGCACAGACATCATACTGGTCTCCTTTCTGATAGACGTGTGTAGGAATCTGTTCCAGTTCCTTTTTGGTGAGTCGATTTCTCTGGACATGTGCCCTTTCCTGGGCATAATTTACTACCATAGTAAATACTGCCATAGACAAAATCAGCAGTGAGAAAGATCCTGTAAATATGACAAGGTAAAAGACCAAATGGAAGATATCATTTGGGGCCAGTAGCACATGGGCCCCATGGGTGTAAAGGAAGAAGGCACGAAGATACTTGGAACTTCTCTCTCCAATAAAAACGGAGGGGATGAAGATCTGTTCCTGAATTTCCTTACTGTTCCACACCATATTCAGAAGTTCGTCAGAATTAACATTGTACACCACTGCTGCACCATACCCAGCGTTCTGCGCATTCAGGACCTTAAGGTCAAAGTTGCAATCAAATCTCCGAAGCAAGGCAATAAAGACTGACTCCCTGTCCCCTGCAAACGGTGGTGGTGGTGGGTTGATGGCACTGCAGGCATTGACCGGTTGAACCTCCACAAGAAACCCCTTAATTCCTTCCGCTTTCAAGGAAGACCCAAAGAGAGCCGGCAGGTCCGTAAAGTCCATGGTGATCTTGTTGCTGGTGGTCGCTCGAATAAACCCGTGGATGGGGGTCACTCCCCACAGCACCGTGGCTATAAGAAGGAGGAAGACAGGTCCCATGGCTGTGGAAGGCGAGAACCAAGAAGGCCGCGTCCTGGAAGCAGCAGCGGGAGAGTTCTGCACCCCCTCTCCAGTTCTTCAGGCTCTCAGGGGTCCAGCCACCCCGAGTCCAGCTTCCTAGCTACAGGGGGGTGAAGGGAAGAGCCCTGACTCGAGGAGGGAGGTATCCATCGGTGTGCTGGAGGGAGGAGGGGACAATAAATAAAATCTTTGTGGGCACCAATTTAAAATGGGAAAAAGAGAAATAAGGGAAGCACCAGTGACAAAAACTCGAAGAGTCTGGAGGCTTCAACTGTGAGACTTCCGGTCAGGTGGATCTTCTTCTTATCACCTTGAACAGGGTTCCAGGTAGTTAGGTGTCTTTCATCATTGGACGCTGGAGGTGAAGGACTTCCGGTCCTCTCTTCCTCTTTCCGGCGGTAGCTGCTCTCGCGAGACTCCCCTCCCAAGGTGGAACGCCTGCTCGCTCTATCGCGAGACTCTGGCTTTGAGTTCATCTCTCAAGACACGTCCTCCTGAAAATCTGCTGCTTCGTCTTTTTAATCATTTTATCAGAGTCAACCAATTCTATCTTTAAAAAAATAAATGTCTAACAAGATATAGAGGTAGGAATAAACTATAACATCTTCCTGATAACCCACTTAAACTACAAGTTCATCTACTCAGTATTAAGAAGATTTAATTTTCAATTGTAGGAGCTGAGAGATTTTCTGGTGAATTTAAATGTGTGAAACCCAGGAACTACTGAATATAAACTGTCTGAAACCCAAGTAGATTGTTGTCCTAGTGGACCCATTTCCAACAGGAGAGAGTATCCGTTTGTGTCTTAGATAGTATGTTTCCATACAGCTAAACTAGTTCCTTAAGTGCTACACCTAAAGATGAAAACCTAAGTTAGAGAAGGAAATTACAGACCACTTTAAATAGAGATGGTTCTAATCTGCCAAGGCAGAAATAGAAAGGCTCTATTTTGAGGATGCCTCCCTCGTGTTACCCTAAGGACTAGGGCACCCGGTGTGTTTCATCCCAGGCTTATCCTTCTCTTTTGGAAATTTACCTGCTTTGTTACTATTTTTTTCTGTTTTTTTTTTAACATAGGTATCTGACAGACTATGAAATGCCACTCTTTCTGCTTAAATATAATTAAGATGGGTCACAAAATAGTAAATTCCACATGCAGCTGTATTTAAAGACGAACATTAGAAGTTTTGATGTTAGAGAAATTGCGGGGGGATGGAGGGGTGGGGGGAAGGGAACCCATCCCAAACTGCTATTGCTAATCTCAGCTAGTTGCTGACCTCAGCCTAAAAAGATTGAAAACTCAAGATTTCTTTAGCGTGAGATGTCAATTGTTATTAACTCACACGTATGCTGGTGATTGAGTGTAGGGGGAGGCTGGACTTCCGTTTAATCTCAAAGAAAAATGATTTAGAGTTAGTTATGTAAAATGAGGTCCAAAGGAAAGGATGCTGCATTTGATTCTGCTGCATTTTTACACCAGGAGAGACATTGCCAGAGTTCCAAGGTGGATCTTATTGTAGGGAAATGGCCTGAAGGAAATCTTTCAGAGTGCTCTACTGGAAAGACCAAGTCACCGACAGACTAAGATATAGGAAATGGGGGCAAAGGCATTTGTTGCTGGTGGCAGAAATTGTTGTTATTGTCACTGTCACTGCCCTCCCGTTGTTCATCCAATTCCTTGAGAGGGCCCAGTAACGTCTCCATTGTGAGACTTTGTTGTTACTGTGTTTGGCATCATATCGAATATGTCATGGGTAGCTTGCCAGGTTTTGCCGTGAGGGCGAGATATTCTCGGTAGCTTGCCGGGCTCTCCGAGAGGGGCAGAGGAATCAAACTAGGGTCGGCCATGTTGGTTGCATTCAAGGCAAACGCCTTACCTGCTGTGCTATCCTTCCTGAAAGAAATTGTTCTTCCTGAAAGTAGCCAAGTTCCTCAGGAGGACAGCAGGTAATACTTGTGGACAATATTGCCAAGAAATCCAAAACACTATATCAATGTTAGTTCACCATTGTTGCTCTACCAGCAAAACCAAGTCCTCTGCCAGATTAACTCTACTGCCTCTTAGACCTTAAAAAAGGAAGAGCAGAAACTAACCAGAGTAGCAGGTCAGGGAAGGTATGTGAAGTCAGCAAGAAAAATTTCAAACCTGAGTTGGGCCTGAATTGGTAGAAGAGAGATTACTTCACGAGTGTGGCTTTTATATCACAATAGTTACTGGTGAATGATGACCATTATCATGCTGAACTAATTGTATTCTTTGCTTACTGTGGCTAGAGGCAGGGATAAACCCACTCATTTTTAATCCTTTGTCAATTTGGGGATACTCCTTCTTTAGTAAGAAGTAAATACAAAATTGTTCAAAGTAAAGAGCCCTTATATATTCTACTTCAAGGAAGCAAAACACTCTCAACTCAATTGTCCCTAAGGCAAGGGTTCACACCCAGAAACAAAGTTTCTGTGAAAAACATTTTACCAAATGTGATTTCATTTCACCAAGAACTATAATTCACACATTATTGCATGAAATGCTATAACATATTATTTATGATATTCCCATATGTATATGACTACACAAACTTTATTCAAATATATGTAAGTTTATAATGACATATGTATATATAAACATGCATGTATATAAAATTTTAAATAATGTGGTTCAGGCCAAATACACATTAATAAGCTTAACATTTTAAACTAGTTTCATCTTATGGTTACATTCCACAGAGCAAATATTTATATGTTATTGGGGATAAAGAGCTTTTTTCAAATGAAAATGTTTAGCTTATAATTCTATCAAACTCTCTGCCTTTATTCCTTCATGATTCTATGAGTACATATATTTTTAAGAAAATCTATAACTTTTCCAGCTTTTCATTCTGTTTACTTTGCTAAACACCTCAAAAACTCTTCTATAGAAAAATAAAAGAAAATTAATAATTTAGATAAAAAACGCTTGATTACTTATCTGATACAAAGTTCTATACAAAACTTCAAATATATATTTCTAGCATAGGGGAGCAATTAATCATTTGATTACTGGAAAATTAGTTGTTGATGGGAATTTCATTATCTAAATATTCAGTAAGTATATAAATTTCTCTCAATTTTCAATTTATTGTCTAGACTGCAGAGAGACAATAGATATTTTATGGACATATAGTCATAAATAATACTGACTTATAAAATGAATTATAAGTCACAGAATGATCTCTCTCATATTTGGAATATAAAGAAACAAATAGGGTGAATAACAAATGCCCCAAAGCAACAGCAACTGAGAACTGTTTTTCAGTAGGAAGCCTACCACAGTGAGGAATGAATGGGGAGATTGGAATGGGGCAGAGAAAGCATCATGGCAATAGTGCAGTGAAGTGGAAATTCTGGAAGAGGGAGTGGTGCCAGAATGTTTTATGCATGAAACCCTAATTTTAACAATACTGTAAAACTATAGTTTTTTAACTTAGATATTAAATATGAAATGTTTGAACATCTCTAGGTTCTGACATTTTTGGTAGGTTTTTGTGATCTTCACCATCAATCTTTCCTCTTGCCATAATTTTAGTTACCTAAATGTTGAGTGAAATAAGTTAGAGACCAGAAGGACAAGTACAGATTTATCTGTACAGATTTATCTCATTGATATTTGTTACATAGAGAAATAAATCAAGTGTGTGAGTGGTATCAATAGGAAATAAACAACTGGACACTGAATTACAGGCCTGAGAATGCCATATTGTGATGAAGGGAGAAAGGGGAGAACAATGAGGTTCCCTGGAAGCAAAAAGGGAGGATAGGTGTAGGATCTGGAACTCATAAGCGGTGGATAAGGAGGTAACAGTCTGCACCAGAACCATAACCGTTAATCAGTCAATCATGGGAGCATGGGTGGCTATAACCGTTAATCAGCCAATCATGGGAGCATGGGTGGCTGTGGAACGTGTCAGACAAGAGAGGACACAGGGACGGAAGTAGAGGGCCATGAACACATAAATGGTGGCTGTGCTGTGCAGTAACTTTGTACATTAATACTAAAAATCTAAAAAGTATTGCAACATCATTGCCAAAAACCATAATTAAAAAAGAAAATCCTATGTATCAAAGCTTAGGAGTTTGGGCTTTGGAAATTTTGTCTGAGTAATTGCAGAGAAGATTGAAAGCCTTATTCACGAATACTTTTCAGTTTTCTAAAACTACAAATTAAATTATTCCATCCCTTAAGAAGACGAATATGCATTTCCAGATTGTTAGGGATTGTTTACATTCAAATGTGATCCCCTGAAGAAAAGCAGAAAAGGGGGAATTATCATCAAAGCAAGGTACAAATTTCTATCTTATTATTCCAACAGCTGTAAAAATAGCTCAATATTAATTTCTTCCTTTCTGTTTAAATTTTTCATTTTTTTGCAGTGCTTTATGGGCTTTATCACTGATCTACATCCCCATCTCTCAATTTTTTATCTGCTTCCTTTCTAACACACTCTCTAGTACTTCTACAATCACGTCACCTTACAATTTTTGCTCTTTCTCATACTCCAGGCTTCGCATCCTCTTCCCTCCTTTCCAGCTTTACCCTGGTCACTCATATCGCCACTCAGTTGATACTCTTACTTCCCTCCCTCCTCTCTCCTTGTGAAACTTTTCTAAGCAACCACAGCAACTCTGCACTTTGCAACTAAACATGAATAAGGAAAGAACACAACTATTCCACTTGTTCTTGATTTAAACGTGAAATTGCTATTTCTCAGATGGTTCTATAATTATGTTGGATTTCTGAAGGAGTGATAAGGAGCCTTTTCCCTTTAATAAATGACATAGAAGCTCCCCTAATAGATCCATAGCCTCCTGCTTCATCTCTGGAACAATTGTTAAATCTATGTGTTCTGTCCCTTCAGTCCTGATGTGCCACTCTACCATCAGCAAAAGAAACCTCCCCTATTGGACACTGAACTTGTGCATAAAATGGCACAAAAATATATGGTGATGGCCTATGACACTTGTAATTAAATACTTTTAAACTGAGGATTAATTTATAGAATGGGAGAGTCCATTTGTGCAAATTTTAATGCCATTGTCAATCAATTATTAAAGATAAGCTTCATAGCAACTAAATGATATATATAATCAACTTTTTCAGCGCTTATTCTCAATAAACCTTAGACATTTGTGATGTAGTTTCCCTTTTTGGACAAGTCCCAATTATATTTTAGGCCATGGTTCATTAGCAGCTTGGTGTTGAATTTGAACAAGTACATTTTTAGTAAAGTGTGTTCAAAATCTCATGAAAAGTTATATTCCTATGACTCAAGACAAAAGTTTCTCAAGATCATTCTTCATGACTTTAGAACACCCAAGATTCTTCTCATTTCTACTTGTCTAACTTTGAAGAAAACTATCAAGAAATATATGAATCATTCCAAGTTCACCTCCACAACTTTAAGTTCTTGAGGAGAAAATAGCATAAATTTATTATTAAAGATATTTTTATTAGTTTCTCTACTAATTTTGATTATTCATTTTAATGTAGAAAGAAGCCAGAACTGTTGATAAAATTCTAGAGTTGAAACTGATTAAATAACGAAACTCCAATATTAAAATTAATTAGTATAAAAAATCAATTTTTATGTGAAAATTGTTATATCTCATCACAGGGTTGTTAAGTCCTTAACTAAGAATTTATTATGCTGTTTGTTGCACATTGAGCCATCTTTGTTACTGTTTTTGTTTGTTGAGTTTAGTTGGCTTCTATGTTACTCTCCCATCTAATTTGGTGTGCTGCTACTGGGATGTCAGTATTGAGGAATTTCAATTGTACACTCATGCGGTCCAAAGACTTTAGGATCTATGATCTGGGCCAATGAATTGACATGAAAGCAGGTATGAAAGGTGGGTATGACTGTGGGGCTTCTGGAAGTCTGGGGGATTGGGGGATGCTGCCTACCCAACTCCAAGACACCAGAGTTCTCAGCCTGGACACTGGAGTACCTGAAATTATTCACAGTTTGGCATCTCTGCAGGGAATATTCATGAAGTAATTGACTTGAGCCCTTGGTGTGGCCGCAGTGGTGAAGTGTGGATGCCACTGCCAGGGTTTTGGCTGGGCAAGTACTCGGCCTACCTCCCTAGGGTGTCCTGGGATTTTCAGGCACGGGAATCAGTGTATCCATGAATTTTAGCTGTTTGGTATGCATCTTCTCAGAGATTTTGTTGGAAATCTGTAAAGGAGGGCATGGGGTAGTCAACATGCTGGAAGCTGTTCCTACTAATTTTTTTTAAATAATCAAACAGAGTATAGAGGAATTAACTGGAACTAAAGTGATTCAGGTTCTGATTTTAAGGTTCTTAAAATGCATTTTGTTGTATGCAAATATATTTAAAGAAAGCAATTAATTTCACAGATAGTTCAATGGTGTGTTCTAAGAGTTGAAATTAGAACATACTTTACCAACTATTATTTATCTTTAGAAAGAGATGCTTGCCTATAGAAAGAGGCTTTACAACTGCAAAGGCAAAAACTCTGTTAATTAAAACGAGGTTATGGCATTTTCAATCAATTAGTTGGAGGTATGCACTTGGCATTCAGGCCCGTTCCTGACCTCCTGTACAGGATTAACCTCCCTTGATGTCCAGGGGAACCATATATGAAACCAGGGATTGAACCGGGGTCACCTGCAAACTACATGAGCACTTTACCTCCTTTGCTATCTCCTGATCCTCTCTAGCAATTTATTTTAAATGCCAATGACATATTTTCCTCTTAATTTTTTTAAATTTTTTTATTTTTTAATTGAATCACTGTGAGATAGGGGCTGGAGCGATAGCACAGCGATAGGGCATTTGCCTTGCACACAGCCAACATGGCCGACCCGAGATTGATTCCTCTGTCCCTCTCGGAGAGCCTGGCAAGCTACCGAGAGTATCTCACCCGCATGGCAGAGCCTGGCAAGCTACCCATGACATATTCGATATGCCAAACAGATTGTATAGTAGGTAGAAAGTGGTCTTACCATGGTCTACCTGGGTTTCATCCCCCGTACCTAATGTGGGCCCCACCAGGAGTGACCCCTGAGTGAAAAAGGATCAGGACTAAGCACTGAGCACTGCAAAGTAAAGTCCCAAAACAAATTTTAAAAAATGCATCATATCATATGCTTTTATTAGTTTATTTAACATATAAATTACCATCTGGACTTGGTATCTTGGTATCCATGCATATTTTACTACCTTTATAATTTCTGCACAGAAGTTTTTTGACTCCACTTCAAACATTTATATTTTATTATGAAATTGTTATTTGATCTATATTTTTCAAAGTCTCATCTGAATAATTGGTCTGAGTTCTACTAGATTTGATATATCGTACTGCCTTTTTCATCACTGTCACTATCCTCCCGTTGTTCATTGATTTGCCCGAGCAGGCACCAGTAACATCTCCATTGTGAGACTTTTTGTTACAGTTTTTGCCATAATTACTGTATCAAGGGCAGCTTGCCAAGCTTTACCATGAGGGAATACAAAGTTATGATTAATTTTTAAATTGAGTAATTTTGAAAGTATGAGTAATTTAAGTAAGTTGAAATCTGTTTGGCCTGCCTTTGGGAGCCAAAGTTTGGTTTTAAATGATATTTTAGATGATGATATTTAAGGGATTTTTGGTATGTATAAGCTATTATTTTATTTTTGTGTTCTGATTTTGGTCAAAAAGATATGAACTTTGTGGTCAACAGATGTGAGCTTCTTGACTTATGCTTAGGAATACGTTGATCTCTCTTGTCAGGCACATTTTCTAATATTTTGATTTAATCTAGAGTGGAAACAGAAATTTTTATGCCTTTTCATTAAGTGTAATTAGATTCTGCTGCTCATAAGCCAAGAAGCATTTAAGGAATAACAGTAATGATTTGTAGAAATTCCAGGAAAGAATATATTCTTCTTCTCTAAGATTTCTAAATATGAAAAAATGAAAGATAAGTCAGGCCTGAACAAAATATTATGAAATATTATCAAACCTGTAAGTCTTACTGTATTTTCTACTCCCCTGTATATTGGGCAAGTTATTCCAACTTGGAAATTTTGTTTGGAGAAATTCTTTATTTGGGGAAAAAGTGATGTGAAATGTTTAAATAGAATAATTCTCTAGTTCCTCTGTCTCTGCTAATTCTTTTTATTAAAGGAAAGAGATGGAATTATTACATGATGATGAGTTAGAAAATTTACCATCCTTTTCATTCCCTTGGGTTTCATGTTTGACTATTTCTTAACTGTCAGAATGTTCACAACCAGGTAGGTTCTCCATCCTAAAATCGCACATCTTTTGCATAGGACTTTTTACAGGGAAAATAGAAATATTCCTGACCCATTTCTCTTTCAACTGCAATCTTGAAAGGAGGGAAGATTCTAAGAAATCTAAAAATCATTCAGAATTCTCAGGGCCCTTTGCCAATGGACAAGACTCCCTGCGGAGCCTAAGATTGACCTGATATGCTTAAACCCTTGAGACCTATCCAGACTAAGGGAGACTTCAAATATAAAAGTTTTTCAACTGTTAGAGTAAACTTCTTGTAAGTGACCAATGAGAGACAAACTCTGCTTCCCTGATATGGAAACCCTATTAGATGTCCTGCTATGCATGTATGTATGTGTGTTTATGTGTGCATGTGCACACACACATGAGCTATATGAGACAGTGAGTAAGAGAGTTTGGAGAGTGCACTGGAGTCTGAGAGAGCAGAGCGAAGGGTTCACGCACTACAAATAAGCATCTGGTTTACCGCAGAAGTAACAATACCCTTGCTCTGGGCCTGCGAAGAGCACAGTCCATATCCTCACCCATATCTGCTGAAGCCCAAGGAAGAAGGTCAGTAAATGTGCTCCCTTATGCTGAGAGCTACCTATGTCCCCCTTGGCAGACATCAGAGATGAACATTCCATGGCTGCTTATATTCCATCATGCCAAAGTTCTGCACACAGTAAATGTCACATATGCACAAACTAGCTTGGTTTACATCTCTCTTTGCATTATTTCTCCCTCTCTAGAAATTTAATAGTCTCTGCTTTCCCAGTATTCTCCACTTAGCCGTTTCTTACTCTGCATCTTCTATTTCCACCAGACGTTCTATGTCTGCCTGTATGAGGCCTGGCTCTGGCAGAAGATTTGAATGTGTCTGAGAAGGCTAATCTCATCTCTTGAAGTGAGCTGCCTATGAAGCAGGAAGAACACAGAGACCAGATCAAGTTTTCTCAGAGTCACATAGTTGAAGTGAGAATATTCCAAACTCCAAGACAGGAAGGTGAGTATTTCATGCCATTTTGCTTACCTGGACCTCACAGTCTATTTTCTGATTTATTTATCATCTTTCTGAAAGTTTCCCCCTCATTTTTTCTAGTTCTCTGTTTTCACCGTGTCCTTCTCTTCCTCTTTTTTCATTCCCTTTTCATCATTTGTCCATATTTCAGTTTAAATAGCAGAAAGGACGCTGTCTCCAGAGCCAGAAGTTTCCTTTTCTATTTAATACTTTATTGATAAGTGGTTGCTATTTACAATTTTAAATGTTATTTTTACTGGAGGGTATAATGTTGTCACAGCATGACCACTAAAAACTGTCTATGCCCCTCCACCTTAGTACATTGGACCCTCTCATCAAATTCTAGTTCCCCTGGTAATCTCAGTTTTGTGGTCAAAGTATAACACTCTATTTCCTGTGACAACTTCAGTTCTGAGTTCAGAGTCTGAGGGTCTGTTTCCATTAGACATTTTCTGTTCCCTTTCTTTGTTTCTTTATAAGCCACATATGACTGAGATTACATAAGATTTGTCTTCTCCTGACTTATTTCACCTAAACTAATGCCTGCCAGTCCCACCCATGTTGCAGCAAATAAGATTCTATCTTTCCTTAGAACCGACTACATTACATTTTGTGTATAAACTACCTCTTTTTTTATCCATTCTGTCACTGGGCACTTAGATTGTGTTCAGATCTTGGTTATTGTGAAAGGTGCAGCAATGAACATGAGCGTACATTTTATTTTGCAAATTATTGTTTGAGTGTTCTGGGGATAGATAACTGTGACTGGATCTGATGGTCTATCCACAAAATTTGGGGGAGATTATAAGAGTTTTACCCCTATCTCTCTTTCTTGCTACTTAACAAATAAGGATATTTACCCTCAAGTCCTGAGGCTTTATTGCCCCTATTAGGGATACCTTTCTAGAGCATGATGTTCTCACATGTTGTGAAGAGTTGAGAGATTCTAACTTATGTGCATTCACAAAAATGGGAGGTTTCACTGCAATTATTATGTTTTTTGCAAAGCACTTTTAGTCTCCTCATTTTTGGGTAGGAAGAGTGCTAGAAACTGAACCCAGGGCCTCTTACATACCAAGTAAGTATTCTCTACTGCTGAGCTACAGTCCGATTTCCTCTCATTTCTACCTTGCTCTTTATCTCCCTGCTTGACTTTATTTTCTGTTTTCTGTTCAACTTTTTTATCTCTACTGCATTATTTATTTCTTTTCTAATTTTTCATGTGTTTTTTCTCAATTCATTTTATTGCATAGTTTTCCTGTTTGTTTACTATTTCTATTGGTCTTTTAAGAAAAAATGGTCATGGGTATCAGAGAGGTTTATGAATATGTCATAAAATAAAATGAATAGCATGAAGTATCATGTATTCACATTTTACTTTAAGATATGTAAGGTAAATAAAATTAAATAAAAATATGACAAGGAGTCAGGGATGGGATGGAACCTTAATCTTCTATGTGATGGAGTTTCTGGTTCAGAAAAGTTTTTCTTTAATTATGGTTCCTAGATCATTGCTTCATAACCTTAAATGATTAATTCCAACATTTGAGGTGCAAAGAAGAAAAGAAGTACAGTAGAAGATATTCGACATGTATTGAACAATTACTAGACACATTAACTGTATTCCTGCCCTCATTGATTAAATCTTTATGCCAATGAACAAGACAGAAGTTTCTTAAATACTAATATTGAGCTGTAAAGCTGAGATTTAAGTCTTGGCTTATCTGATTCAACCCCTTTGTTTTTCTGTATGTTTTTCTGTGCATGCACATGAATGCACACACACACACACACACACACACACCACAAGTTTCACTCATGGATATTTGTTCTCAAAAGAGTATTTATTTTACCTTTAATACCATACAATTGAACACATAACTCTACGTCTTTCAGGTGTAACTATTTTTTCTCTCTTTCTTTGTTTCTTATTATTTTTGCAATAAGCACATTTTTCAGAAAAAATATAGGATACAGTAGTTCAACATTAACTACTGAAAAGAGCAATCTAATGTTCAGATATGTCCTCATCAATCACAAAAGTCTTCTGAACGATTCCCTACAAATCTATCTTGTACAATCAAGCCCTTAAGAGATACTAATTATTCTATGTGCTGTTACTGGACGTTACTTTTTCATCTTGTTTCCCTCTTCATTTTAGGGTGCCTTTAGTGAGGAAAAAAGAGGGAGTTGAGCAGGGGGTGGGGTGTCAGCATGGGTTTTTTTCCCAAATTATATAAAGTCCTTTATAAACCCCTATTTCAGGAAGAAGAATGTATTCCCAGGCTTACTTAATGTTTGCTTTATCTAGAACTTAGTTTGAAACTCTAGAGAAAAGCAGATGAACAGTTATCAAATATTTTAATAGAAATAATTAGTGGAAATGAGCACCGTCTGTTTTAGAAAATTAGGCTAATACCAGATCCTCTTATGCAGATGTGGAATAGAAAGAAAAAAAGTGAGGGAACAGACTAAGACATATTAAAAGAATCCCAGGATTCTGAAGTCACAGAACTGACACTACCAAGTGGGAGAAGGGAGATGTTGAAAAAGGGGCAAGGATTCCAGTGCATTTGGAGGGATGTTGGTACTTGGAGTTAGGTGTGGTGTGGTAAATAGACATTTTACAATAGTGTAAAATCACCTCAATTTTTAAGATTTAGGGCTTGGAGAGATAGTTCAGCAAGTAAGGTGCTTGCTTTGCAATGGCCAATCCAGGTTCAATCCCTGGCATCCCCATGGTCCCCCAAGCCTCACTAGGAGTGATCCCTGACCCCAAAACCAAAAATAAAGAAATAAGATTTAAATAGAGGTCTAAAATAAGGTTATCCATGCTTTCAAGCTGATGTGGGTACCTGAGAAATTTATTCATAAATAAGACGTGTCCTTCTGCTTGGTTCATAGCAACAAAGCTCTGTAATCCCAAGCAAGAATTCTCACAATAGTTGTTGGCCCATTATCAGGAGTGAAGCACAATTTAGGGTTCCTCAATCACAAAGAATATAGACGTTTCGATAGATTCAGCCATAAGAAGGTAGAATCTAAAATAAAGAGAAAGAAGCTGCATTTGCCTTAAACTATTCCTATGTTACATAATAAAATATTTCAGTTTAACAAATATGTTAAACCTGTCTACCAGCTAGGTAAAGAAAATGTTAAACCCGATCTCAGTTTTTGCTGGAGCTAGAACAAGTCAGGTGTTTCTTCAAATATTCATAATAATGCCCCCAAACTATTTAGATATTAATCCCAACTTAACTTAAGGAAATAAATTAAACATCCTAAAAGCAAAACTCCTGCAAGCTAAATTATTAATTTTCATAATAGGCTCATCTAAAATTCATGGCACAATTAGATAATTTTCAATCCTTTAGTTTTCTATTTTTGCAATGGTATATTCTATTAATTTTAGAATCTAAGGAAATAATCTCAGAAGATGATTGAAGTTATTATATTGTTAATAATTATAAAATTTGATGGACTTTGGTAAACTACACTGTGCTGCAAACCCTACCAAATTCTTATAATCCTTTGAGATGTATCTTTAGCCACTTCATTATTCTGTTAACCAAATAATTATGTTAGCCAAATCACTTCCATTTAATCTATTTCATTCCAAAAGAATATAATGGAATGAACTTTTGCATTCCAATGGAATAATAACAATCATTTTAATTGGTATCACTTGGTACTTTCCAAGCACTCTAAAGCAGGGCCTGGCTCAGAACAATTTTTGAGCAGACAAGTATTCTCAATTCTTTGTTAAAATTTTACTTCTAGTACTGTGGTTTATAATACTATTAAAGGTAGGGTTTCAGGTATAAGACATTCCAGCGCCACACACTCCACCAAAGTTTCTGCTTTCCTCCACCACTATTCCAGTGTCCACTGACATCCTATTCCTGCCCCATTCCACCCCCACCCCACCACCTCCCTACCCCCACGGTAAGCTTCCAACTCATGACTACTTATCAGATTTTTTGCCTTTAAAGATTTGCCATTTATTCTCTTAATATGTTTCCTTATAGACCACCTAGGAGAGATTATTTTGCATCTGCTCTTCTCTTTTCTAACTTCACTCATCATGATACTCTCCAGATCCATCCACATGGTAGCAAATCGCATGATTTTTTTCTCCTTTATTAGTTTTATTATTAGTATTCCATTGGGCACATACACACAAATTTCTTTATCCATTTATCTGTCTCTGGACACTTGGGTTGTTTCCAGATTTGGGCTGTCGTGAATAGTGCCGCAATGAGCAAAGCTGTGCAAATATCTTTTCCGAATATAGGTTTGGCATCTTTGGGCTAGATTCCTAGAAGTGGAATTGCTTGGTCATTTGGGAATTCAATTCCAAGCTTTTTGAGAAGTGTCTGTATTGTTTTTTAATAAAAGTTGACATTCCTGCCAGCAGTGGATGAGGGTTCTTTTTTTGTGCATATCCACACGAACCCTGTGTGTGTGTGTGTGTGTGTGTGTGTGTGTGTGTGTGTGTGATGTACACTAGTCTCACTGGTGTGAGATGATATCTCATTCTTGTTTTTATTTGCAGTTCCTTGATGATAAGCAATGCAGAGCATTTTATCACACACTGCTTGGCCATTGTATATCTTCTTTAAGGAAGTTTCTTTTCATCTTTCCCCACCATTTTTTGATGGACTAGGTTGTTTTTTTTCTTTTACTTTTGAGTTCTACAAGTGGTTTATATATCTTGGATATTAACAATTTATCAGATAAGTAGTGCACAAATATTTTTCCCCAGTCTGTTGGGGCGGGGATGGGGTGTTTAGTCATTTCTTTTTAGGTGCAGACACTTCAAAGTTTGATGTCGTTCCATTGGTTTATCTTTGCTTCTGTTTGTTTTACCAGTGAACGGTTCTTATTAAGTTTTTCTCAATATAATTTATGAATTCAAATCTGATATTGAGATCTTTAATCCAGTGTGAATTTTCTTTTGTGCATGGTCTGAGAAAGAATCTGAGTTCTTTTTTTTTTAAGATTGATTGACCAGTTATCCCCACACTACTTGTTAAAGAGACTTTCCTTACTCCACTTCATATTTGCTCTTTTTTGTCAAATATTATCTGTCACTGTATCTGAAGATCTGTCTCTGAGCCCTCAATTCTGTTCCATTGGTCAGAGAGTCTTTGTTTATTCCAGGACCAACTGTCTTCACTACTACAGCTTTATAGTATAAGTGGAAGTTGGGAGAGAGAAGCCTCCCATCCTCCTTTTTCCTAGAATTATTTTGGCTATTTGGGAGGTTTATTATTACATATGAATTTCAGTAGCATTTGATCTATGTCTTTTAAAAATGGCCTGGGTGGGGCTGGAGCGATAGTACAGCAGGTAGGGCATTTGCCTTGCATACAGCCGACCCAGGTTCAATCCCCGGCATTCCATATGGTCCCCCAAGCACAACCAGGAGTAATTCCTGAGTGCAAAGCCAGGAGGAACCTTTGAGCATCGCTGAGTATGACCCAAAAAGAAAAAAAAAATGGCATGGGTGTTTTTAATAGGGATTGCATTGACTATGTATAGTGCCTGGGGCAGAATTGTCAGGTTGATGAGTTTAATTCTTTAATCCATAAACATTTCCATTTCCTTGTGTTTTCTTTCATTTCTTTCAGTAATGATTTATAGTTTTCCTTGTATACGTCTCTTACCTCTTATTAAGCTAATTCTCAGACAGTTAATTTTCTGGTCACAATTATGAAAGAGAATTTTGTTCTAATTTCTTCTATTTCACTGTTTGCATATAGAAATTTCACGGATTTCTGTGCATTAATTTGTAGCCTCCGTTTTATATGTTCATTGTTTTAGGAAACTTTTATTTTGGTAGAGTTTTTAGGGTTTTATGTGTGTAATATCAAACTTATCTGTAAATAGTGATAGTTCAATTTCTTTTCCAATCAGGATGCCCTTGATATTTCTTGCCTAATTGATAAGGTAAGAACTTCTAATACTATATTCAATAGTAGTGGTGAGAGCAGGCAACCTTGTATTGTGACTAACCTAACAGGAAAGGCTTTCAGTTATCACCGTATATTGTCTGATATTACTATGATGTTTGCTGTGGGTTTGTGATACATGGCTTTAACTAAAGTAAGAAAAGTTCCTTCAATCTCATTTTATTTAGTGTTTTTTTAATCATTTATTGGTGTTGGATCTTGTCAAATGCTTTCTCTGCATTTACTGATATGATCATACAACTTTGGTTTGTCTTTTTGTATTAATTTGTTGTATTATGGTAATTGACTTGCATATATTAAACCATTCTTGTATTACTGAATGCTACTTGGTCATGGTGGTCATCTTTTTTAATGTATTGTTGAATTTAGTTTGGGCTGGAGCAATACCACAGTGGGTCAGGTGTTTGCCTTGCACACGGCAGACCCGGCCAACCTGGCTTACCCCACCCGAGTTTGATTCCTCCAAGTTCAATTCCTCCGCCCCTCTCGGAGAGCCTGCAAGCTACCCGTGACATATTCGATATGCCAAACACTGTAACAACTAGTCTCACAATGTTACTGGGCCCACTTGAGCAAAACGATAAACAACGGGAGGACAGTGATAGTGACAGTGGTTTGGTAATATTTTGTTGAAGGTCTTTGTATCTAAGTTCATCATGGATATAGGTCTACAAATTTCTTTTTTTGTAGATGTCTCTCTCTGCTTTTAGTGTCAAGGTAATGTTTGCCTCATAAAAGCTCTGGGGGGAAATTTAAGTTTCCTCATGTTTCTGAAAGAGCCTGAAATGGAATGGGAGTAGGTGTTCTTTAAGGATTTGGAAGAACTCCCTAGTAAACCTGTCTGGACTTGAGTTTTTGTTTTGGGGAGACTTTTGATTAGCATTTCTATTCCCTTGCTTCCTCATTGAGTTTTTGTTTCTAATTTATCTAGCCAATGGTAATAAAGGAGTATTAAAGTCACCTACTATTGTGTTACTGTGGATATCTTCCTTCATGTCTGTTAGCACTTGATTTAAGTATTTGAATGGACCAGCATTGGGACAATATGTTTGAAATGTAAGTTCTTGTTATATTGATCATTAAGAAATGACCATTTCTGCCTCTTGTGATCTTTTCTTTTAATTTGAAGTCTATATTGTCTGATATTACTATGGCCATCTCAGTCTTTTTTTTTTTTTTGCTTTTTGGGTCACACCCGGCGATGCTCAGGGGTTACTCCTGGCTCATGCACTCAGGGATCACTCCTGGCGGTGCTTGGGGGGGGGGGCTATATGGGATGCTGGAAATCGAACCTGTGTCGGCCATGTTCGCTGCGTGCAAGGCAAACGCCCTACCCGCTGTGCCATCGCTCCAGCCCCTCCAAGAAATATTTAGAGACAGCAGAAATAAGGTGGTGGTGGGGGAACAGGTGATGGTCAGGAAGTAGAACTGAGGTCAAGGGCAAGGAAGAAAGGAGAATGGAAACTGAAACAAGGCTTTTCCTCTCAAATGACCCCAAACACCACTAGTTAAATATCCTTTAAAATGATAATTATTAACTCATGGCGAGGTACTTCAAAGAACTGAATGGTTAACATTTACTAACTTCCCTCCTATCATTTCTCAAGTGACAATACAAATTTAGTTTTCTTCAACTTTTGTTTGGTCAGTGCCAGGGATCAATCCAAACCTAAGCCTCACACATACAACGTGTGTACTCTGTGGTTGAGTCACAACCCTCACCTTACTCTGCAAATTGAAAGATTCTTTTCCCTTTGGGCAGTGCTCAGAGGCTACTCATTGGTCTGAGGATGCTCCCTGTGGTCCTTGGGGGACCAGGAATTGAACCCAGGCCTCCACGCACAAAGAAAGTGCTCATCCGTTGAGCATTCTCCATCTCTTTCCTTCCCTCTCTCTCCTTTCTCTCTCTCCCCCAACTCTCTCTCCTGCATATCAATTTTTAATCAACAAAATATGTAAACATCCATAATTTTAGAATAAATCAGTATTAATGCACACATCTCTGAGGAAATGCCATTCTTCCCCAGGCCGTTCATTTTGAGGGGAGAAGTAACCCACTCACACAGACTGCTATAAAAGCATTGAGTACGTTTTCATGTGTCAGAGTCTGGTTCTCAAGGGAGCACTTCACAGTTACTCTTCATTCCATCAGTTTCCCTGGAAGGGAGGGAGAGGGGTTGCAGTGAGTCAGAGCCAAGGACGTGAATCACTGTTCGGCTTCGTCCAAAGGACAACTCAGCCTTCGGTTCCAGTTAAGATTCCCTAGCAAAGGACTGGCCGTGGTTTAGGTCCACGACAGCAGTTCAGACATCACTTGGGTCATCTCTTGTAGGATAACATTGGCTTGTCCTTTCTCCCTTGCCACAAGGAGCTTAGGTTTATCGGGTTACACCCATCACAGTGCTCCCGAGTCACTCCCAT
>JAOXYA010101816.1:0-10843 GCA_028565675.1 Sorex palustris | reverse complement strand
TGTTGTTACTGTGTCTGGCATATCGAATACTCTCGGTAGCTTGCCGGGCTCTCCGAGAGGGGCGGAGGAATCGAACCAGGGTTGGCCATGTTGGCTGCGTGCAAGGCAAACACCCTACCGCTGTGCTATTGTTCTCTTCTGATTTTCAAATAATTTAGATTACTCAGAATTATTGTGATGTACTGAATATGCTGTTTAAGAGGTAGAGGACCAAGATGTCCATCACTTGGCTGGTACATGCCACTAGGAGTCGGTTGGTTTCCTGAACCAAGACACACCTGAGATGTCTTGGCATCATTTAGAAACAGTAGTTAATCTTGTCAGAATAAATTTTAGAATTCATTGTAAATTGTTTTGCGAAGTGAAACAATTAAGCAGGTGATATAATAATATAACAAAGCTTAAAATAATTCGGAGAAAGAAAGAAATGGTGCTAATGATTTAGCATTGACTTTAATTGCTCTTCTCAAAAGTTGATTTTTTGGGGTAGTTCTTTATTTTTTTTCTTGAATATCCTTTTTATTTTTTTATTTTTTACAGAGGAGCCCAGTAACCAGAGAAGCAGAAAAAGTGCCTCAGTCTCTCCCGCAGGGGGCTGGCCTGGGGTGGGGGCTGTGGAATCATGCAGGTAAGAACTTTTGTTGGGGGGTTAAGAAACTTAGGGTCACCATATGAAGCAGATATGCCTGAGGTTTAAATGGTGCGGTGGGGGTGGTGTGACCAGGCCACTCACTGTTTGAAGAGGGAAAGGAGCAGTTTGCCTGCCAGTGTCTGATCTCTACCCCGGGACTGTGGGCTGAAGGGTGCAGGTCGCTGGGCAGCCAACGCTTCGGAAAACCCGGAAAATCTCCTGCTAAAGTTTTCATGCTGGAATTTGTCATTTTATTCCTTTGTATAGGCACAAGAGATGATCAGAGATGGGTCAGTTAGGTCATTTAGGCTGGGACCAATCTGCCTGAATCTCCCTCCAGGGACATTCATGTGGGGGCCATCAAATTTACAAAGGGAGCCCAAGAGATGTCGCTTGCACATTTGCTACTGTCCTGCTATATTATGCTTGGTCTGTTTCCTTAAAATAAAATTTTTGATTAATAATTTTTCTAAAGTGATTTAATTTTCCTTTGAATTGAGCAGTTGAAAATCTTTATCAATTTTGTTTGGGGAACATACTGATAGTGCTCAGGGCTACTCCAAACTCTGTGCTGGGGGGGAGGGGGCGGTCACAGTGGTGACAGGGGACAGAGAGTGCCCGGGATGGAGCCTGGGCCTCGCACACGCAAGGGCTGCAAGCGGTGAGCACTGTCTGTGGCCCTCTCAGTTCTGATCAGCAGAGTCTGGAGAAGCCAGTGCTCCCCTCACCGGTCAGCCTGCTCGGATTCAGAGGGCACATGAGAACTGTGACCATTTGGCCACATTTTCTTTAGGAGTAAAAGGTGCTCTCCACAGTTAAAAGTGTCAGCAGAATTCATTGTGGTACATAAAAATAATACATGGTAGAAGTCTAATATCCATTGCCAGGGAAAACAGGGGCTTGGATAACTGGTCCCTGGTTGGAACTAACCACCAGTGTGTGGGGGGCTGAGGGTAGGTCAGATAGAGAAGAGACCAGTATGACAATAATAGCAGGAAATAATCATGCTGGAGGGCTGGAGCGATAGCACAGCAGGTAGGGCGTTTGCCTTGCACGCAGCCAACATGGCCGACCCGGGTTCGATTCCTCCGCTCCTGCAAGCTACCAAGAGTATCTTGCCTGCACAGCAAAGCCTGGCAAGCTACCCCTGACATATTCGATATGCCAAACACAGTAACAACAAAGTCTTATGTTGGAGACTCTCGTTACTGGGCCCACTCGAGAGAAATTGATGAACAACGGGAGGACAGTGACAGTGACAGATAATCAGCTTTTAAAGTGATACTTCTGGTGAATAAGATGAGAAGGGTGGGACAATAATCTAGGAGTACTAGTGTCCTTGTAAGAGGGGCCAGGAGGTAAGACTCAGTGGTCGGCCAAATGCCTGGCAGTTCTGAAGACCTGAGTTCAATCCTCGTATCATCCCACAGAGCTGGGTGTCATCCTAGTACCTTGCGGGGATTACGATCAGTGAAAACTTGGGCCACAACAAGTATGTTTCCTTGGCACCACAACCACAGAGTTGAGGGAGGAATATGCTCAGAGACCCTCTGTTTACCTCTAGCACTCAGAGAAAAGGCCACAAAAGGACACTCAATCTCTTACACAACCTGGAAGACAGTTCACACCTGGAGACCCAGGACACACTCAATTGTTTGACTTCAAGCTTCCAGTACTTGAACAACTATATTTCCATTGCTAAATCACCGGGACTAAGATTGGTTCATGAGCCTGACTGAGTTCTGTTGGAGAACCTTGGCTAGGGGCCTCTCCGCAAACTTCAGCCCATGGGAAAAACCAGCCCCTTGCTCTTATTAGTCTCCTCCATTTCACTGCGCAAGAGGCCTTTATGTATGCCAGAAGCCTTCCGAACAAAAGCTGAAGGGTATTTTTGTTTAGGGGGAATATCTGGTATGCTTACACTTTCTTCTCACTCTGTGCTCAGGGGTCACCACTCGCAGTGCTGGGGAACCAAGCAGTTGTAGGGATCAAACCTAGGCCTCCTGCAAGCAAAGCCAGCACGTGGCCCCCAGAGCGATCTCTTCAGCTCCTGAAGAGGGTTTTAAACTTAAGAATTTGTAGAAATGGAATGAGAAATCAGACATTAGATGACTAGACACACATATGTCAGTGTGGACCATAACTAAAACATCATACTCACAAAATGAGAAATGGGGCCAGGGATATGCTCCGAGAGGAAGAGAACATAACTCTAATACATAAGGTCTTGACTTTGAACCCTGACCCTGGATAACCTCTGAGCACTTCTGGTTGTTGCCCTGGTGACCTCCACAGCCCTGTGTTATCAGGCCTCTAACCACCACCCAAGCATTGCTGGGAATAATTTTTTTAAAATGTCACTGCCACTGTCCTCCTGTTGTTCATCGATTTGCTCTTGCGGGCCCATGACGTCTCCATTTTGAGACTTGTTACTGTGTTTGGCATATTGAATACATCACAAGTAGCTTGCCAGGCTTTGTGTGCGCGGGCGAGATACTCTTGCCGGGCTCTCTGAGAGGGGCAGAGGAATCAAACCCAGCTCAGCCGGGCTGGCTGTGCACAAGGCAAACGCCCTACTGCTGTTCTATTGACTTCTAGTACTTGATTGATTTAAAACTTGGTTGAAAAGACAAACAAGAATTCTTCCCCAGGTGGGATTCAGGCTGTTCCTCTGATAAATCCTCAGTTTTGCCTATTTGTACCTCTATCTGGACGCCTGAACAACACAGAAGCAATGGGAGGTTTTGATATCAGAATGTGTTTTTCTGGCAAAAGAATTTAGTCTGAAGATGTGTAATTTTAGGACTCATGTTCACAATGCTGTCGTATCAATATTATTTTTTAACTTACTTTCGAAAGTCTGTGGGTGACACTTGACTGTGCTCGGGGCTTACTCTTGGCTCCATGCTCAGCCGTCACTCTTGGCCAAGCTGGAGACTGAATCCACGCTGGCTGCATGCACTATTGCTCTGGTCCCTGTTTCAACTTTATTTCTGAGTTCTTCAGGCACTTCAAGGAGATCTTATTTTTATTTATTTATTCATTTATATAATTTTAATTTTTTAAATTGACTCACCATAAGATAGGTGCAAAGCTGTTCATGATCAGGTTCCAGTCCTGTGATGGTCCAACACCCATCCCTCCACCCGTGTCCGTTTCCCGCCACCAGTGTTTCTCTCCTGCCACCCCCACCTTAGCCTGTCTCTACGGCTCTTTGGCAGGCACTTTCCTTCTCTCCCTTTTTGTATACCCATATTTCTGTGGGCTCTTCATGACAAAATCCAGAAAACAACCCGATTTTTATAAATCCTCACTACTTTCTGAGAAGCTGTGGGAAAATGTAAGCAAAGTAATGATGGTTTTGCGCAGAGATCTTTTTTCCTTTCCAGTCCTGAAGGTCTTTTCCTTACAGACATGCACCTCATTCTTCTGGTTCTTGTTTTAGTGACAGCCACACAAAAAAGCCAGAGGGAGCAGAGTTAGAGGCCGTGACATATCAGGTTTGTCACCCAGGAAGCTTAGCAGTTTAGAGCTCCTAATTGTTTTTCTGAGATAGCTTAAAATGTGTGATACATGGCAATGGGAGGCTTTTGTTTTGGGGTTTGTTTATTTGCTTGGGGGCCATACCTGGTGAAGCTCAGGGCTTACTCCTGGCTCCGTGTTCAAGGATCATTTCTGCCGGTGCTGGGAGACCAAATGGGATGCCAGGGAATGAACAGGGTCGGCCATGTGCAAGGCAAATGCCCTACCTGCTGTACTATTGCTCCTGCCCTTGACTCTGGGATTTTCAAAAATAAATCAGATGGAATTGTGGGCATAGTTTCAGGAACAGAGAATGTGGCCAGAGAGATTTTCACTGACTGCTGTGAGGGTGGACTGAAGCCCGAAAGGGAAGCTTCTCTCAGCTGATCAACACCTCAACTGCACCAAATCCTGAGATGAGAAATGGTACATTTAAACGATTCAGTGGCTTGGGGCTGAATCAATAGCACAGTGGGTAGGGCATTTGCCTTGCATGTGGCCGACCCGGGTTCAATTCCCAGCATCCCATATCATCCCCTGAGCACCACCAGGGGTAATTCCTGAGTTCAGAGTCAGGAGTAACCCCTGTGCATTGCTGGGCGTGACCCCAAAAAGAAAAAAAAACTATTCAGTGGCTTGCTTTATTTCCATTTTATATTGGAGGGGGGACTTGAAAGTTGTGGTCAGGAAGTTCAGGGGCCCCACTAGCAATTCTCAGCCAAGCAGGCCTTCTGTTCAGTGCAATGGCCTGAGGATTCTATGTTGGTGTCTCTGTGCTACAGAGAGAAGATAAAGTAAAGTCACTGGTTCCTTCACAGTCCAGGAAGGAACCAACCCTCCAGACACCTCCATCTCTCATTTTAGCTCACAGAACTGTAAGAAAAAGAATGTCTATTTAACACATAAAAAATTAATAGTAAAGCCTGTAGACCCCCATTTGTGATACTTTGCTGTTGAAATTGGAGCAAGCCAATCCAGACACAAATCAGAACCCTTCCCCACTTAACAGAATATAACTGTCCAGTACTTGATTTTCATGTTTATGTTCATCCCACCCACAATGGACTTTCTTCTTGCTTTATTAAGACTGTGCTTGATTAGATTTATGTATGTGTATATTACAATAAAAATTTATTCTTGTGTCTTATGCTCTAATCAACCAAAGATCAATATTACACATCGGAAAACTGTCCTTGTCCCAAAGCTAAAGGGTTAGTTTGTCTACTGTTCATGTTTCCCCCAAAGATCTATTGCTAAGAACAGTCTCCCTCATTGTAAAATCCTTCTTCAAAGTCTACCCCTTACTTTGTTTAGGTTCAAAGGTAAGACTCAGTGAGTCAGGGGACCAGACCACAGTAGATTTTATACTCAGGACACAACTGGTCCATAGCCCATCCTTCCGTCCCTCTTTTCTTCCCTAGAAAAAATCTTCTTGTGACCGTGCAGTCAAGTTGGTTGTTTTGAGGACATGGGAGTCCAGTATTTTCTGTCCAGTCTGCTTGTTGCCAATAAAACTCCTTCTCACCCCGCCTGCAGCTGTCCCCAGCTATCTCCCTGGAATGGCCCTTGAGCGGCAGTGGAAAAGGCACTTTCTTAGTCACAGTAAGAGCTGTTGTAGATTCTAGTATTATACCAGGAAATGGATACATACTCACTTGGAAGAAAGGTGCCCGTGCACAGTTGAACATATGTCCCATGTCTAAGTTCCCAGGGTATGTTTTTGAGTGTGGTGAAGAGCAAGGAGGCTGGAGGTTGAGAAAAAACTCTAGTGCAGTCTACTAGGGTGGCCTGGAGTTCTCATCAATGTAAACATATTCTTTTTTTATATATTTTTGTTTTTCAGGCCACACCACTGATGCTCAGGGGTTAATCCTGGCTCTGTGCTCAAGTGCTTGGGGACCATCTGGGATGCTGGTGACAGAACCTGGGTTGGCTGCATTCAAGCAAATTACCTACAAGTTGTACTATAGCTGCAGGCCAGCAAACATCTTCTGGTTTGTTTGGTTTGGTTTTTGTGCCACACCCCAAGGTGCTCAGGGACTATTCTTGGCTTTGAAGTTAGGAATCATTAAGTGTAGTAGGCCAGAAGAAGGACAAAGGATGATATCACTTATATGTGGTTTTTAGAGTAAATGGATGAGGAAATGCAATGGTTTGGGAGGAGGGAGGATGCTTACATCACTCTGGCCCCAGAGTATAGGAAGGAGAAGGAAATAACTAGAGTGAAAGGGAGAGAAGAAATAGATGAGAAGCAACAGGGGCAGGGTTCAAGGAAATTCAGGTACATCAGTGGTTTTTAGGAATGATAGAGCTAAATATCTAAACTACGGTGTCAACAACACTGAATCATTAGATCACGAGACCCAACTTTAATTACCAAATGTAAAGATGCTTGTCAAGGTCGCAGGCTGGGACTGGAGAGAGGTGCAGAGGTGCTTGGAGGGAGAACTGGGAACACTGGTGGAGGGAAATTGACATTGGTGGCAGGTTTGGTGATAGAACATTGTATGTCAAAGTCCCAACTATGAATAACTTTGTGGCTCACAGTGCTTTAATAAAATAACATTTGGGAAAAAAATTGAAAAGGATTCCAGGTATTTCACTGGGAAGGGTCTTTCCTGGGTCTGGCCATCACACAGCCTGAAGGTGGGGAAGGATCTTTTTCAATGTCTGCTGAAGAAATCATTTTTCTGGTTCATGTTTCCTTTGTTGTCCATGGTGATTCTGGGGGACAGAGGATGACAGATTTGTCCCAATTTAGAGTTGAGGCCCAAAGACTCTTGATTGACAAATGTTGGGGCTCTTTACTTTGCAGGACCTTATCGCAATCGCAAATGTGCTTTTTCTCCAGGATAGAGAATGTGCTGCTTAGCAGTCCTGGTTTTTAACTAACAGAGTAATTACAACAGAAGAAAGAGCGATGCCTCTTGTTTACTCCAGAATATACAAATTTCAGGATCACAATGTGACTTAGAGGTCACAAAGTGCTTGCTTTGCACGTATGTGAAGCCCTGGGTTCGTTATTAGTACTCACGGCCTCCCAACATAGAGCAGAGAGTAGGCCCAGGGCATGCCAGGTGTGGACCGAAAAACAAAGTATGGGGAGAGGATGGTGGAAAAAAGGAGAGCATACAAATTTATACAACTTTGGGGCATGGGAACTAGTGACCCATGACTCAGGCCACCAGAATAGAGGTCTAAGCATGAGTCCTGGAAGGGACTGGGGCTGAGTGAAACACCGAAGGAAGGTGAGGAAGCATCACCTCCCCAAAGATGCCTGTCAGATTTGCTCAAGCGGGCCCAGTAACGTCTCCATTGGAGACTTTGTTGTTACTGTGTCTGGCATATTGAATACTCTCGGTAGCTTGCCAGGCTCTCCAAGAGGGGCGGCGGAATCGAACTCGGGTCAGCCATGTTGGCTGCGTGCAAGGCAAACGCCCTACCGCTGATTCACAAAGTAATGGGTTATGTTTACTTCTGATAAATAGTGCCACTTATTTGCATCAACACATTAAGAAATACACAAATTCCTTTCATCTAAAACTTAGTTTCTTTGGACTCAACGTAAAAGTTTAGAGCAGGGTGATTTTTTCTGGGGACATTCTGTCATATTCCCATACAAGAGACCTTCAGGACAGTTTCGTTGAAACTTTTCCTGTCCCTTAAAGTCTTGTCACTTGTTTCCTTTGGGTCAGAATCTGTTCCATGATTGTGCTCTTGACAAATTATATTACTTTGTCAGACAAGTGTTCAGAAGACAAGAGTTCTCATGACAGACAACAAAGCAGTAGTAGAGAGAGAATCAAAGTTGTAGTAGAGAGAATCAAATGTTAGTTATCTGGGAATAAAAATAACCTAGATACTTGGGAATGAAAATAAACCTGTTTTAAGAACCACCTTTTCTCAAATTCTAACACATGCACAGACAAAACAACATTATGGTAAATCAAAAGAGACAAAGCCAAATTTCCAATGTGACAAAGCTTAAATATGAAACACAGGTACAATAAATTTTGCAATTGATCAATGATTTCACTTAGAATTAAATATCTTATGATACAGAGTAAACTAGGCAGAAAGTTTGCTCTGTATTGTAAATTAATCGGGATACACTCTCCAGCATTCAAAATTTAATTTCTAGGAAGAAAAATATTAAGCAGTTTAAAGCATTCACTTAGATGATTATAAACAAGCAAGCAATTTGGGCCGCAGCTCTAGTACAGCAGTAGGATATTTGCCTTGCATGTGGCTGACCCGGGTTTGATCTTTGGCACCCCCTATGGTCCCCTGAGCAATCACGATCATGGCCATCCTGTTGTTCGTCCATTGCCTCGAGCAGGCCCCAGTAATGTCTCCTTTGTCCTAGCACTGAGATCAAAGCTCTGTCAGGTTTAGGAGAATGAGACCCATCATTGTTACTGGTATTTGGCATATTGGGTACGCCACAGGGAGTTTGCCAGACTCTGCTGCGTGGGCTGGTTACATTCAGTAGCCTGCCACTTTGTCCAAAGCAAGCATGAGATAATGAGCAATGCCAGGAGTACTTCCCGAGTGCAGAGTCAGGAGTAACCCCGAGCATTGCCAGGTGTGATCCAAAAAGCCAGGAAAAATAAAGCAAAAACACATAAAAAAACACAAAACAAAACAAAATAAAAAACCAAGTCTAGTTTAGGAATGGTAACAAAGCTGACACAAAATAAAATCATCATCATATATTGCACTTTCAGGTATATGGCAAAATAATTAGCAATCTAATCTGTTAAACTGATTACCATTATTTCCCACATTTCTTGCTCAATTATTTAAAAAAATTATTTTTATAAAGTTGTTCAGAATACTTTATTACATTCAATATTTTAACACCAATACCACCACCATTACACCTACCCACCATCATTATTTCAAATTTTACCGCTATCACCCAAGCCTGCCCCAAAGGCAGAGGCTAAATAATTTATTTTGTATTGCTTATTATATATAATAGACTTAAAATTATCCAAAATTATTTCCTTAGAGGAAAGTGTGTGAAATTTGTTGTATCTCACCATGCAGCCATTAAACCCCTGTATAGGAGATCACTAACATGTTGTTACAGGTTGAGCCTTGTGTGTAAATATATGAATAAAGATCAGTTGCCTTCCTCTTACATCCCATAAAGTGTAAATCACTGACTTCTTTATTTATTGGGACCACAACTGATGGTGCTTGGTTCAGTGTTCAGGCAGCTCCCAGCAGTGATTGGGGAACGATGTGTTGCTAAGGATAGAACAGAGGGCTCACATATGGAAAACATGCACAATGGTCCTCTTAGCCATCTCCCTGATGTTCGTTCCTTAAATATTTATGGGAAGTAACTTGCATTGAATTTTGAGAATGGGGCAAGGTTCAGGTAAGCTTCCCAGTTTAGTGGGGTTTTTGAGCATTAGAAATGATGCTTTCTGAAATGCTTTCATTCTTTTTCTTCATGTAGTTTGTGGTGGGCCTTCTCTTTGTCTTTATTCCCCCCATTCTATTCAATTTTGTTTTTATCTTAGCTCTTTGACTTTAGCATGTGGGCCCTGGTCTGGGAAGGGATCTTTGGTAGGTCACTTTTGACTGTTCATGAGGCTAGACTAGACCAACTCTTTGGAGTCTTTCTAATCCTGCCTATTTCTTATGTCATCTTGAGATGGGTACACTTGTTCCAGTGCCAATAACTATTCTCAAATTGGCTGGTTGTATTTTTCATTAAAGTTCCTTTTTGAAGGGCTGGCAGACCCTATCAGATGCAGCCTTTTATTCTCCCTGGCTTCTCCTTTATTGAGACCTCTATTTACATGCAGGTTTTGTGGCCATTGGTGATTTGCTAGTATTCATTTGCAGTTTGTGGTTCCTTTTGTTATGAACATTGCCCCAGTTTCCTTCTGTCTCTAGTTCCTTTAGATAGAATAAATGCTTTTCTTTAAATGCACAAGGAAATTAAACTACAAAGGGCAAAATATCATTGTGGAAGATATAGGTAGGGCTGGTGATAACCAGTTTCTTTATGGGGACTGTCCCTGGCATTGCCCAGGTACCTAGTAGTGCTCGAGTCCTGTGCTGGAGGCCCCTGTTGGCCCTGCAGTGTGTGGTGTCAGGAGGTGTTGGGAATGAGACAAGGCCTCCCACGTGCAAGGCATGTTCTCTACTACTGGATCAGTTTCTCCAACGCAAGAACCCATTTTTGTATTTTACTTGTTAGGCAACATTTTTTTTGACAGGGGTTGGGGTGGTATTTGGGTTTGGGGATCATATCCAGTATTGCTTAAGGTTTAGTACTATGATTTTTAAATTAAATCACCATGAGATACACAGGTAGAAAGCTGTTCATGGCCCAGTTTCAGTCATACAATATTCTGAACCCCATCCCTCCACCAGTGTACATTTCCCACCACCAGTGTCCTCCAGTTTCTTACCGCCACCCTCAACTCCCAGCCTACCTCTATTGTAGACAGTTTTCCTCTCTCTCTCTCTCTCTCTCACACACACACACACGCATTATAGTTTACAATATAAATATTGAAAGGTTATCGTATTTGTTCCTTTACCTACTGTTAGCACTCAGTTCTTATCCGAGTAATTATTTACAACTATCCTTGGCCGGCTGCGATAGCACAGCGGTAGGGCGTTTGCCTTGCACGCAGCCAACATGGCCGACGCGAGTTCGATTCC
>JAOXYA010101798.1:0-10844 GCA_028565675.1 Sorex palustris | reverse complement strand
CATCCCATATGGTCCCCCGAGCACCGCCAGGAGGAATTCCTGAGTGCATGAGCCAGGAGTAACCCCTGAGCATCGCCAGGTGTGAACCAAAAAGCAAAAAAAAAAAAAAGCCTACCTGCAGGGCAATGGGATCCTAAGCCCCGCCTTGCCCTGGTTTCTCCCCCTCTTCCATGGGGTTTGGGTTGACAGGTGCAGGAATTTGCTAAGTGCTGTTAGACGCAGCCACACAGCAATCAGGACCGGCTGTATTCACAATTTACCATCTCTCTCCCTTCTCTCAATTCTTTCTCTCACTCTCTTTTTCTGTCTCCTTCCTACAAACCTCTCTCTGTTAGCGTCCCTCTCTCTGACTCTGCCGACCCTCCACCTAAAGAGTTTGATTCTGACTCCAGGCAGCTCTTGGCTCGTTATCGGCAGGGGGTTTTCTTCCCCGCAACTTCAAGACCAAAACCCCACTGGGGAATAAATCTGACTGAATCAGCTTGACCCGTGTGACTGGCCTTTGAGCAAACCATTTATCATGACAGTTTGAGTCACCAAGGGCCTGCTGGAAAAGACTGGAGGATTATTACTCTTTTTTTAGGTGAGGGGGAGGGGTGGTCAGGAACCAACTGGCAGTACTCAGGGACCTCTCCTGACGATGCTCCAGCGCCCAGACGGAATGCTGGGAATCCAACCCAGGTCAGCCGCATGCAAGGCAAGCCACATGCAAGGTACCTGCCCGCAACTGTTTAGAAAGTAAATAGCCAGGCCGGACAGATAGTACAGTGGATAGGGCATTTGCCTTGCACATGGCTGACCCATGTTCGATCCCGGGTATCCCATATGATCCCAGGGATCAAAGCCAGGAGTAATTCCTGAGTGCAGAGCCAAGGGTAACCCCTGAGCATCACTGGGTTTGGCCCAAAAAGAAAAAAAAAAGTAAATAAGTAAATAGCCGGTGCACCTGAGGCTGTGACTAAGGTCCCAAGAATGACCCTGGTGCCCAGTGCAATCTCAACAGCAATGCCCTGAGAATCCCAACCCAGCACCAGTTTGTGATCTCCAGGGCAGGACAGTCTCAAGTGTATCAAGTACCATCGCCCAAGGGCTGCCCCACCACATCACAACTGCAACAGTGATGGAAGGGCGGGGGACACTAAACTCAGATAAACACAGAAATAAAAATGCTCAGTTATCTTTGCTTAAATGTCAAGGACCATTGCATTATGAAGTGTGCAGAGGCAAAAATGTCATGACTCTTACGCAGAAACACTGTTACTGTTACTGTCCTCCCGTTGTTCATCGATTTGCTCGAGCGGGCCCAGTAACGTCTCCTTCATGAGACTTGTTGTTACTGTGTTTGGTATATCGAATACGTCATGGGTAGCTTGCCAGGCTCTGCCGTGCAGGCGAGATACTCTCGGTAGCTTGCCGAGCTCTCCTGCAAGAGGGGCGGAGGAATCGAACTCGGGTCGGCTGCGTGCAAGGCAAACGCCCTACCTGCTGTGCTATCGCTCTAGCCCACGCAGAAACACTATGACCTGAATACAAAAATGTATACTTTGTTAGATTGCTTCCAACACAGTCGCACTAATTCCTCTCCCAGGTCCTCCTGTTCTCAGATGAGCCTGCTCATCTACTGTTATATCAGTTCTCTAAAAAAGAGAGCAAGGAAACTCCTGGTGAGTTGCATTTGCCCTTTTTCTGCGGTGTGAGTGCTCCCCCACCCCCACCCCAACCAATCATGCCAAGCTCCCTGCCGTTTCACAGCTGGCTTGGGATTCTTGGAAATTTCAAATGGACTCTCCAGTTCTCTAGCCATTGTCCTCTCAATCCTAGGCCAGGACTGGGCCGGTTGCCACTTCACGTGGCCAAGGGAGAGCTTGAAGCAAGCAGAGACTGACAGAGTGCTTGCTCGTAAACTCTTTACTTGGAACAAGGACACCGATCACGGGAAGAAGCAAAGGGAGGAGTTGGCAGGGCAAGGGACACATTCCAAGGACCCTGGTCCCCAGCCTCCAGGCCAAAATGTGAGGGACCCAGGGTCTGGACGGTGGCCCAGACATTGGAGCCAGCCCAGCCAAGGCCACAAACTTGTCCCTGGGACTTGGCCCAAGTTGCATATTAAGCAAGGAATTCAGTCATCTCCAAGATACCTGATAAACAATGCTGGAGAAAAAAGAAGCAGAATCATAGAAATTCCCTTCCAGAAATGGGGGCGGGAAAGTGAAGTTTCTAGTAGCAGAGCATTCGGCTGCGCAGCTGCCAAACTCCTTTTCATAAAAGCGAAGTCCCCCAGCCTGCAAAGCAGAACCTCTACCACTCCCCCCAACACACACACACACACACACACACACACACACACACACGAGAAGTGAAAAACTATTCCTCAGACTTCCTGCCAGCATGTCCCTGGGCGCCAGGCCCAGCAGATGCCTTGGCATCTTGAGTTAGAAACTTGGGACGTGAAGAAGCATAAAATCTATTTAGCCCGAGTGGCAGCAGTTGCAGACACTGTGCCAAGTGCCAGCATCAGTGAGGTGGGCAAAGCCAGTCTCAAGCTTCCTCCCAGCATCATTTCGTGTGTCCATTATGGTCTGAGGTAGGGAGGAGGATCCATGTCCTCGCCCAACTCTACCATTTCAGGAGCCCTGAAGCTCCTGCCTGGGCAGACGCCCTGTCTTTATTATCAATCAGCTAGTGTGACCTTGGGCAAGTTCCTCAACTTCTCTGTGCCAAGGTAAGATCCTTAACCTCCACGTGCACATTGTGGGGTTAATTATAGTATCGATCTCAAAGGTAGTTTCAGGGGTGTTGTGACGGTTGTGGTAAGGATTGATGACGTGAGCTTCCGACGAGCAAAGAGCAAAACTTTTCAAATGCTGCTCGGTGTAAATGCTTCATAAAGGTGAGCTCTTGTCCGTATCCCTTCCGATCATGTTAATGAGTTCTTTTTTTCTGCATAAGTGAGTCAGTTTTGTTGCTGCTAACGAAGAATGCTGCCAGATGCAATTAGTCACCAGTGCTGAGTTTCAGCCGTATCCTGCCAAACAGGAATTCTAAGGTACATTTAACCTAGTACATTTCAAATGAGCCACTTTGGTTGCTAAACATCCTCTTAGCCATCAGGATTTGCTCTGTCTACCCCCTCCGGGGTGATCCTTGGGGGCCCACTCTTGGACAGGTATCAGGTGTGGGGGCAGGGATGGGTACTTGAAGCTGCCTCAAGCCCTTCTGCCGACAGACAGTTCCACAATTTTATGCTGCATCATGCTGGTGCTTACTTCCTGGCAAGGTGCTCAGTTTCCTGATTGGGGGTGGGGGGTGGGGTGCTAAGATCCCACCTACCTGCCCAGTCCTCCCCTTGGAAGTAAGACCAGCCTCCTCCCCTTCAATCCCGGAAACACAGTTGGAGGCTCCTGGCCTCTGACCGGCATGTTTACCAAAACACGCAGAGCCCCCCCCGCCCCCCCACACACACACAGCCAGGCTTCTGCAGGTCCTCCCAGAGGCCAGTCCCCAGAGAAGATGACATGTTTGCGGGGAACCCCAGGGAAGGGAGGAGGGAGAGAGGTGGGGACACCGCTACCATTGTCAGCACAAGTCTGCCCTTGGGTGAAGAGGAATGGGGAGGAGGGAGGAAGGCTGGTTGGGAGCATCCCATTGGCAGTTCAGTGGGGAGAGAAAGGACAAAGACGCTGAGGAGTGCTCCAGCCAGGCACTCTTCAGAGGAGACACCTCTCTCTTGGCAGCAGCGGCTGCCAGGGCCTCACTGGCACATTCAGCAGCAGACAGGGAGCTTCTGGGAGCAGTACAGACTGGGTGGGAAGGCGGGTGGAGTTCAAGGAAGACTGGAAATCACCACCATTAGCTTCACAAAGGAAAAGAGCGTCTTTCCTTACTTACTGATGCCATTAAAAAACCAAGTTGGGGGGGCCTGAGGGATAGTATATCGGGTAGGGTGTTTGCCTTGCGTGTAACTGACCAGGGTTCAATTCCCAGCATCCCATATGGTTCTCCCAAACACCGCCAGGAGTAATTTCTTGAATGCAGAGCCAGAAGTATCCCCTGAGCATCACCAGGTGTGACCCAAAAAGAAAAAAAAACAAAAACCAAGTTGGGGTATCAAGATAGCAGACAGTTATGGGTGCTTGCCTTGCATCCAACCAATGAGGTTCAAAACCCTGACACTGCCTATGGTCCCCAGAGCACCTGCATGGGTCACTCGAGCACAGAGCCAGGACTAGTTCCTGAGCATCACCAGGTGTTGCTTCAACACCCTCCCCGCCCCTCAAACAACAAAGAAAAACCCAAGTGGATTGAAGAAAGCACTAGGGGGAAGAATATAAAGTGATGTCAAGACAATAAGGGAGAATTTTAAAAACAGAAACAGATTCCTATAGAAGACTAAAAGCCCAGAGAAAGTCAAAAATTTAAAGTGATTCTCTCTAGAACAAAAGAGGAGGTGTGGGGAACAGCAGGACCTGCATTTTGACTTTTAAACATTAAAAATTAGAGGTCAGGGGCGAAGGGACAGGATAGTAGATAAAGCACCTTGTATGCAGCCAACCCAAGTTCTATCACTGGCATCATATATGATTCCCCCCAAGCACTGCCAAGAGTGATTACTGAACACAGAGTCAGAGATAAACCTTGAACATTGGCAGGTGTGGCCCCAAATCCTACATCAATTAAAGCTAATTAAAAATAGAGAAACTGAAATTAGAAAGGGAGAACAAGAGAACATTTCAGCACATCTAAAAACCTGGTGTGTGTGTGTGTGGGTGGGGGAAACAGAGAACTAACATGCACCTGTAACAAATTAAAGCAGAAGTTAAACATTTACAAGGAACAACAACCAAAAAAGCCAGGTTCAGATGCCTTTATGGGAAGATTTAGTCAATTTCAAAGAACTGAGCCTTGTGATTTTACCCAGATTCCCAGGAAAAGATGAAGGTGGAGTGGTGCTTAAGAGATAGCACGGTGGGTAGGGTGCTTGCCTTGCGTGTGGCCAACGCAGTTTCGATCCCCAACACCACATATGATTCCCCAAACCTCACCAGGAGTGATCCTTGAGCATAAAGTCAGGAACAGTCCCTGAACACTGCCAAGTGTAGCCAAAAACAAACACGAAAAAGGTAGAAACATTGCCCAGTTTTTCTAATATAATTAGAATACTCTGACTACCATCAGACAGGAAAAGAAACTAAAATATTTGAACAAACTAATCCCTTTTAAGCAGATAGATGCAGAATTTCTGGACATAATATTTGAAGATTGACTCTAACAAATATGGGTTTAGCTTAGTATGACAAGTCATTTTGTCGCAACAATGCAAAGATGACTAAACATTAGAACATCTTTTAGTACATATTATTGACCATGTTCACAAATTGAGGAAAAAAATATGACCAACATCCATAGAAATACTATTTCCTAGAGCCTAACACTGATCAGAATAGAAATTGGAAGTAACTGGAAGGGGAGGAACATCTCAGGGACTTGACACGCACCTTGCAAGTGTATGGTCATGAGTTCAAATCCAGTGTCCCATATGTTCCAAGCTCTGCTGTTTTCACCTGGCAGCTCTGCTTTCTGTAATCCCCCAATGCCACAAACGGTAAATGACCACACCACTGTCAGATGTGTGCTGAAAAAAAGGGCATAACTATTCGCAATAGCCAGAATCTGGAAGCAACCTGAGTGCCTGAGAACAGACAAAGAGACAAAGAAACTATGGCACATCTAGACAATGGAATACTATACAGCTGTGAGGAAAAAGTCATGAAATTTGCCTATAAATGGATGGACATGGAGAGTATCATGCTGAGTGAAATTAGAAGGAGAGGGACAGATATAGAATGACTGCATTCATTTGTGGTATATTATACATACACACACATATAGTAGAAGACTAATATCCATGGCCAGGGAAAACAGGGGTTAGGAGGACTGGTCAGTGGTTGGAATAAATCACAAGTGTATGTGCGGCTGGGGGTAGGTAAGATAAGGAAGGGACCAGCATGACAATGATAGCTGGAAGTGATCATGCTGGACAAGAACTGAGTGTTGAAAGTAGGTAAAGGGATGTGCTTGACAACCTTTCAGTTTCTGTATTGCAAACCAAAATGCCCAAAAGGAGGGACTGAAGCAATAGTGCAGTGGGTAAGGCGTTTGCCTTGCATGCGGCCGACCCAGGTTCAATTCCCAGCACCCCATATGGTCCCCCGAGCACCACCAGGAGTGATTCCTGACTGCAAAGCCAGGAGTATCCCCTGAGCATCGCCGGGTGTGACCCAAAAAGCAAAAACAAATGCCCAAAAGGAGAGAAAGGCGAGAGAGAGAGAGAGAGAGAGAGAGAGAGAGAGAGAGAGAGAGAGAGAGAGAGGTGCCTGCCATAGAGGCAGGCAGGGGGTGTGGTGATGAGAGGGAACCTGGGGACACTGGTGCTGGGAAATCTACACTGGTGGAGGGATGTGTGTTGGATGACTGAAACCTAATCATGAACAGCTTTGTAAGGGTCTATCTCACAGTGATTCAATAATTTTTCTGAACACAAAAAAAAAAAGGGAAAAAAAGGGGATGTGAGTCCCAGGGAACACCACAGCTCCATAGACGAGAGCAAGTCTGCCAGGCAGTGAGACACCCCTCCCCCCCACAATGAGATCCGTAAACATGAACTGCATGCTCAAGTGAAGAGTGTGAACCCCGGTGAGCTCGTGTCCTAGCACCGTGTCCAAAGGGGAGGACACCAGTCTGCACACCTCGGTGTGATGTTTGGCTCTCGGTCAGCGCCAGCTGTGTGCCACCCCCAGTCACAGCAACAACAGCAGTGATGAAGGGGGAGGGCCCAGGAAACTTATTAGTTCACCGAACAGAAGGTGGTTGGAGAGATTCACCCAGCATCTCATCATGAACAGGGGCTGCTGAGAGCGCTGTGGGCTGTGTGCATGCCCTGTATGCAGGCGGCCTGGTTTCCAGCACCGGCACTTCCTGGTCTCCCAAGTACTGAGCCAGGAGTAGCCCTTGAGCACTTCAGGGCGTGGCCTAAAAGAAAAAAAAACTAAACAATACTTGTGGAACATGGTGACAGACACTGGTGCAGATAAGACCTGACCTTGCAAAGCAGCTCAGAAGCAAAGCCTTGCAAAAGGGAGTATCTGGGCAAAGAACAGGGTGTCAGCCAGCACCAGGTGTTCGGCCTTAAGCCTCCCTCGACCTTCTAGTAATGTAAGCCCTGGACCCAGAAACTGTCATGTATGATTAGCAAGTTATCCTAACTGCAGCATCTAGCATTGACTGGGATTGGTCTGGGGCAAAGCAGAGAAGGAGCAGTGATAATGCTGAACTTCATGTGACTGGACTTTGTTGTAAGCTGAGACCCTCTGTAAAATATGTGTGGATCTGACAAAGTAAACAGCCATCAGCTGCTCCCGGAGGAGGTTTCTACCGCGCACACCCGTTATCTGTCGCCCCATGTCTGCCTGGACCTGGTGTGGAACGTGTCCAGGCACCATTGGGGGGAAAACTACACTTAACCTCAGAATTTTATTTTCCTTCAAGTCAGGAATGTGTCAAATGCCTGGGACCACGTCTTCTGAGAAGCAGTGTGCTAGAAGTTTAATCAGTGTGGCAAGGCCAAAAGAGAGCTATAATGAGGGGCCAGAGAGATAGTAGAGTGGGAAGGTGCTGGCTGACCAGATTTGATTCCAGGCATACATGTGGTACCCCAAGCCCCACCAGGAATGATCCCTGAGCACAGAGCCAGGAGTACCATCAGGTATAGCACCCAACCGCCCCTCCCCTCAAATTCCCATAATCATTGAACATGGAAAAATGAAATCATGGACAATAATCTCTAGAGAATCAATAATTCTTAGAATTAAGAGAGAGTCCACTTAGCCGGGGAGGCAGCTCAGCACAGAGTACTTACCTTGCATGTATGAGGCCCTAGATCCATCCCCAACGCTGCAAAAAATAAAACAAAATAAAAAAGAGCAAAAGGGTGTTCAACTTAGATGAAAGCCACATTCTAATACACTAACATCAGGAAGTGACAAAGGGGGCTGGAGTGATGGCTCCCTCAGCTGAGCTCATGCTTTACATGCAAGAAACCGGGGACCCAACCCTGGATGGCAGGATCTCCTGAACCCCACAGAATCAATCCTCAAGCACCATGCTGGGGTGGCCTGTTTCCTTAAAAAAGTTGAAAAGGGTCATTTTGTGCTCAGGGCAACTCCTGGCTCTATGCTCAGGGTCCTTCCTAGAGGTGCTCAGGGAACCATGGGGAGCTAGGAATCAAACCAGGTCAGCTCCCATGCAAGGCAAGCACCCCAGACAATCTCTCTGGTCCAGAAAGGGTGACTTTATTTGACTTTTGTTGTTGTTGTTGTTGTTGTTATTTGCTTTGTACCTGGGCGATACACGGGGGTTACTCCTGGCTCTGCACTCAGGAATCACTCCTAGCAGTGCTCAAGGGACCATATGGGATGCTGGGAATTGAAACCGGTTGGCAGCATGCAAGGCAAATGCCCTACCCGCTGTGCTATGGCTCCAGCCCCTGATTTTTTTTGTTAATTAACATTCCTGGTTTTGGAGTCGGCTCTGGAGTCACACCCAGCAATGCTCAGGAACTACCCCCGCTTGGACATCCGGGAGTTTCTTCTAGGGATGCTTGAGGAGCATTGCAAGTGCTTAGGATTGGACCCTGGCCTCCTACAATGCAAAGGATGTGCTCCAGCCCACAGAACCCTCTGGCCAGACCCAGAGAGGGTCTTTTTCTTTTCTTTTTTCTTTTTTTTAATTTTTTTTTTGCTTTTTTTGGGGTTACACCCGGCGATGCACAGGGGTTATTCCTGGCTCTGCACTCAGGAGTTACTCCTGGCGGTGCTCAGGGGACCATATGGGAGGCTGGGAATCGAACCTGGGTCGCCCACGTTCAAGGCAGATGCCCTACTCGCTGTGCTTTCTCTCCAGCCCCAGAGAGGGTCTTTTTCTAAAACACACTTGTGCTATCAGCAATCTAATGCCACAGGATAAACCTCCTGAAACTCAGGGGTTTGAAACAATAATTCCTGCTGGCCACCCCAAGTTAGTTGCAGCAGACGGAACAGATCAGCCCCTGACTTGGCCCTGCTTCTTGCTACAGGCAGATGGCCTGACTGGACAGCTCTTCATGGTGGACCTCTCAATCCCTGGGCAACAATGGACCTCAACTGGGGCATGCTCTTCACAAGGCAAAATTACGAAAGGGAAAATTTTTGAAAAAGTACAACCCTTTCTAAGATCCAACCTCACTGTAGCACTGTAGCACTGTTCTCCTGTTCTTCATCGATTTGCTGGAGCGGGCACCAGTAACATCTCATAACATCTCACAACAAATTCTGAGACTTGTTGCTACTGTTTTTGGCATATCGAATATGTCACGGGGAGCTTGTCAGGCCTTGCCATGCAGGCGAGATACTCTCAGTAGCTTGCCAGGCTCTCTGAGAGGGGCGGAGGAATTGAACCTGGTTCATCCACATCCAAGGCAAACACCCTACCCACTGTGCTATTGCTCCAGTCCTATCCAGGTGTATGAGTGAAAATATCCAACCTCAAAAAAACAAGTTCTTTCTTAGATTTTTCTACATTTGTTTTTTTTCAATTCCTCTATGGGGGGGGGGGCAGAATTTTCTACATTCTTAGTTCTCTGGTGCTTGGGGCCTTACTGACTTAGGGAGAAACTGCCTTCCTGGAGTTGCCTAATTCTTGTTTGTCTTTGGGGGTCATGCAGGCCACCATCCCCTTTATTTAGCTCACACATCACAGCCTTATGTCCCCTGCCCTGGGTCATCCCTGGACCAGGTAACTGGAGAGTACCTCTATGGTGATAAAGCCTGCCAGCACACCCTTGTCTCCTCGCCTTCCCCTGGAAACCCCACTGAAATCTGATCCCGGTCTTCCCCTGGCACTTTTCTTTTCTTTTTCTTTTTATTTATTTATTTATTTATTTATTTATGGCTTTTTGGGTCACACCCAGCAATGTACAGGGGTTACTCCTGGCTCTGCACTCAGGACTTACTCCTGGTGATGCTCAAGGGACCATATGGGATGCTGGGAAATTAACCTGGGTCAGCTGCATGCAAGGCAAATGCCCTATCCACTGTGCTATTGCTCTAGGGCCCACCCCTCCGGCCCTGCCTGGCACTTTTCTATCTCCTGAACAAAGCTGGTGCTTTCCCTGTGGCCTGCACCAGGTGGCAGAGCCCCTTCTCTAGGGAAATGGAATGAATTCTTCAGTGGCCTTGGTCCTTCTAAGTTGGCATTTTTAGTCATTTCCAGAATTTAGTCCTTTTCAGAATTAAAAGGGTTGGACTGCAAATATGAAACCATTAATAGAGGTACTATAGTAAAATGAACCATTAGCCATAACTAAATAAGAGGTCACTTGATCAATTGACATCCTGTTACTCATTGATTTGCTTGAGCAGGCGCCAGTCTGCTGTTGCATGCTAGTGTAGCCCAATGGCTTCTGCTCATTCTAGAAACACGAACAGTCTCAACCCTATCATTCAGGGTCTTGACGAAGAAGTCTGACCATCTCATAGGTGGGCGGCCATGTGATCTTTTGACCTCCTGTGGAATCCAGTCGGTAATGGCTCTAGTCCATTGGTCGTCTCCAAATCTCATTACGTGTCCAGCCCATCTGATTTTTGATGCCTTGGCAAACGAGACAACATCCCTGATTCTTGATCATCGATGGAGGTCAGAACTCTGGATTCTTTCTTTCATTTGAGTGAAACGTGATACTCCAAGCATAGCTCTTTCAATTCCTCTTTGGGAGACCCAAATAGCGTTCTCATCCTGTTTGCATAGGGCCC
>JAOXYA010101787.1:0-10844 GCA_028565675.1 Sorex palustris | reverse complement strand
GGGGCGGAGGAATCGAACTCGGGTCGGCCATGTTGGCTGCGTGCAAGGCAAACGCCCTACCGCTGTGCTATCGTTCCAGCCCCACTCTGAAAGCAAAGGGGAGATTTCCTGTGACTAGTACGAAGCCTTGAGAGATGCAGATGCCCGCAGGAGCGGCTCCCGGGACCCACGCACTGTGCCAGGGGCCTGTGGATCCCCCGGACCCTAGCAGGGCCTCCCCCCCGACACACACACACACACACACACACACACACACACACACCTGCCCTCAGCCCCCAGCCCTGCCTGGATGCCTGGGCCCTGCTCAGCTCTGCCCTCCCCAGCACCAGCGATCCGCCTCTCTCTCTCTCCCTCTCTCCCTCTCTCTGTCTCTCTCCTTCTCTCTCCTCTTTCTTTCTCTCTCCTCTCTCCTCTCTCTCTCCCTCTCTCTCACCCTCCCCCTGTCGCGTGGCACCCCACAGACCCCAGTGCTGCCGGCCCATGTCTGAGGGTGTTTCAGGAAGGCTAAGCTCAAGAAACAGCCAGCAGACCCAACGCCGGCTGTCCCAGGGGGCTGGAAGCTCCATGCTCTGCTCCGGGCCTGCTTCCGGCAGCTGCCACGTGGGGCTTCCCATGCCCTGTCTATCCACGTGGGGGAGTTCTCCCATGCCTGACCACCACGCAGGGCTTCCCGCGCCCCCGTCTGTCCATGTGGGGGGATTCTCCCATGCCCAGCCGCCATGCACAGCGGGATGAATCACAGGGGATATTCCGGGGGACTTTCCACATCTGGCTAGGGACGGTCACTGCTCACATGACCCGAGGGTTGCCTGGTCAGAGTTCAGGGTGTGGGGTGCGGGCGCTGGTGGCAGGGAAGGCCTGGATCGCCCCTCGAGAGCCTCTGGACATGCCCGTCAGGTCTTGCCTGGATGTGTTGGGCCATGGCGGCAGGGATGTGACTTCCTGCCCCGTGTCCGCCGCTTCTCCCACACTCAGATCCGGGGAGACGAGAGCCTGGCAGAAGCAGGGCGTGGGCACCCTGAGGCTCCAAGGCCACAGAGACCCACCTCCCTGAAAGGAGGCAAGTCGGGCCCGGGGCCCAGTGGGGCGAGTCTGGGCTCACCAGGAAGGCCCCTGTTGGAGCCTGAGCAGAGTCATGAGGAAGTCCCGGGAACTCTGCCTTGCAAACGAGGCCGTGTCGTAGCTGCAAGCCGCTAGGACCCCGCTTGGAAAAGTCCCTCAGCCCCCTGCCGCCTGAGTTGGGCTGGGGTCAGCATGAACCAATGCAGCCGCTTTCTGTTAGAGATTAACTGTGCCGTGATTGCATGGAAGTTCAACAAAGACCTTAGTGGGTTGTCGTGGAGGCGGGCGTAGCTTCTGATGTGGGATATGTGGAAAGTGGGATGCAAAGATCTACAAAGTGGTCTGATTCACTTCATCAAGAACTGTGTGCGTCCTTAGGCTCCAAAATCATATGTACTTTAAGGTGTTTTGATCTTCTGTACTCTGGATGGTTTTTTTTTTTTTTTTGCTTTTTGCTTTTTGGGTCACACCCAGCGACGCTCAGGGGTTACTCCTGGCTCATGCACTCAGGAACTGCTCCTGGCGGTGTTCGGGGGACCATATGGGATGCTGGGAATCAAACCCGGGTCGGCCATGTTGGCTGCGTGCAAGGCAAATGCCCTACCCGCTGTGCTATCGCTTCAGCCCCACTCTGGATGTTTTGATCGTCAACCCAATAAACAGGGGCTGCAAAAGCCAGTTAATGCGACACGGCCTGAGTGAGCTTGAGCCCTCTGCTTTCCGCCATTCCTCATGCCTTGCTTATCTCTACACCCCGAGTGGTCACTCAATCGAGAACCACCAACCCTGGCATGGTTTGGACTCTGGAGACGTCCCCATCGTCTCAGCCTACGCCCCAACCCAGCCCCCTAGACTGTCTCCCCATCCAGGTGTGTCCAGGATGGATGACACAGACCAGCTTATTCCACACCCCCGGAGCCCAGCTCAGATGGACACCAGAGCCAGGAGCTTGGCCTGACACGGCGGGCACCCCGACAGCGTCCAGGGCACTGCAGCAAAGCTCCCCCAGCCCTTCCTGCACGCGTCCCCGCTGGACACTGCAGCCTCCGCTCCAGGGAGCCACGTCCACGCATGTACCACGGAAGCATCCTGACTCCTGAGCTCACCGGACCTGTCCTCTCTCTCCACGGTGAGGCGCCTCGGAGACACGCCCAGGGACACCGGCCAGGCCGGACCCCAGTTGGAAAGGTCCCTCAGCCCCCTGCCGCCTGCGTCCTCCTCCACCCTCTGCCCCGGCTGGCGTCGAGCCCCTGAGCTAGGAAGGACAGTGACCAGACAGTGACCGGTTCCGCGGGATGAGGCTGAGTGCGTGCGTTCGGGCGTGGCCGATGGGAACGTTGATTCCGGCCATCTAGGTATTCGCGTCCTGCTAGCACTGACTCCGCTGGGACCTGTCCCTCCCAGGGGCCCACCCATGACAGTGCTCTCCCGAGCACCCACCAAATGAACAAAACACGGTTGAGCCAGACCTTGTGGGTCTGGGAGTCGCCACTGAGGAAGTGCAGACACATTTCTCAGAACTTGCACACACGCTGCCTTGGACTACCAGGCTCTAAATTAGGGTCTCAGGTTATCCTGGAGGGGGGCCTGGGACAGGAGGGGGACTCGCGGATCTGCGGGGACGCGTATCCCCCCCATTTTATCTTGGCCTGGCGCCTTCCCCTCCCGCTGCCGCCCCCCTCCACCCCCAGGGCCGAGTGTGGCAGCCCTGACTCTGTCAGCCCCTGGCGCTGAGAAAACGGCTAAGCAAATGCTGGGCTGATGCAGAGCAAATGATCAGCGAAGCGTTTGGGGGGCATCCTGGGACGTGGGAGTGTGGGCTCTGGGGTCCCTGAGTCAGCTGCTGCTCTGGGCACCATCAGTCAGCGAGTAGCCACCTCCTGCGCCCAGCTGCCCCCGTGTTTCCCCCGAGTATCCACAGTCAGTCAGCAAAGCTCTCGTCGAAGGCCTTGATCAGGACCAGATGGCGGAGAGTCACCGCGGGCGAGCGGGGACAGGAGCCGTGTGTGGCTCTGGGTTTCTCTCAAGGGACAGGAGATGTGTGTGGCTCTGGGACTGCTCTCAAGAGCGGTTCCCCGACTGTCTGCGAGAGGGGTTCTGCAGCAGTGGCCTTGCACAAGAGCACAACCGTCCTCCCTGGGTCCCGGAAGCAGAGGCAGGAAGGTGGTTCGGGTCTGCCTTCCTCACCCTGGTCTGTGTGCCTTCCTGGGAGACCGCGAGGGACCAGAGAGGACGCTCTGATGCCCAGCTCTGCGCCCCGGCACCATTCCGACCCTGAGCCCCGCGCTGGGCCTTCCCCGCTGCGGAAACCCGAGCGGCAGAGATGCCTTTGGGGGCACCCCATCGGTCACATGGCAGCGTGAGGCCACCCCACGGCGTGTGGCAAGCAGGAAGCGCAGGTCGGAGTCATGGACTCACCTGGACACAAGGTGGACACGAATCAAGGACACAAATCCCCCGGGTGTGTGAGCAGGAGCTACACAGGCTGGGAAAGTTGGTGATGGGAAGAATAAAATCTGTCGCTGGTGGCCACAGGGGCAGAGCTTGGCCACATAACCAAGACTGGAGGGTCCCAGGCCCCTGTGACCTGTCAAGAAACAGAGCAGGAGGAAACGCAAAGTCAGATGGAACCACCCAGGACTGAGGCGGGCGGGCTGGTGTGGGGGGCCGGGGAGGGTGCCGTGGACTCTGCCAGGGGGCAGCGGGGTGGGGGGGACCCCATATGAAGGGGGCTGAGCTCCCAACACACGCAGTGCTGCTACCCAAAGTCGCCGGAGAAAAGGAAATCTCGAAGACGAGAGACAAGTCACAAGCCCTAAGGCGCTCGGGCCCGTGAGAGGAGGCTCCTCCTGGCTCGTTTTAAAAGAAATTTCATGGTTTTCCAGACCATCCGTGTTGACGAGCGCGCCTGCCCACAGCCGGCAGAGTCCTTGTTGGTTCACCCAAACAAAGAGTCAGACTTGGGGGTGGAGGTTGGTATAAATATTTTGGAAAACGGCCGGAGCGTTCCCCCCCCCCCTTTCCCCCCAAGACGCTAAAAATAGAGCGATCCCAGGCTCCAGTGGGCACACTCGGGCAGCCGCCGAGGAAAACGGAGACTCTGACTCAGAAAGCCGCACCCCCCCCCAAGCCCACCACTGTGGCGTTTCAACAGCAAACACAGGGAAATGGCCCAAGTGTGCAGGGCAGATGGAGACTTAGCGTGGCACATCCGGCGGAATATCACTCGGTTGGGGCAGGCGACTCTCGCCAGGCTGCACCCTGGGGCGAGTCGTGTGGAGAGTCCAGAGGAGGGGAGCCTGAATGTGGCCCCTGACCGCTCACGCAAAGCAAAATGCAATAAATGGTGCAGGCGACACCAAGGGTCCCACCCCACCCCCCGCCCTGAGGGTGTGTGAAACGAGAAGGGGAGTTTTAGCGGGTGGAACAGATTCATTTTCTGGTTTTGTTTCTGGAAACATTTAAAAAAAATAGAAGGGACAAAAGATGCCAAGAATAAATATTCACACACACACACACACACACACGCACACACACACGCGCACACACACGCACACACGGAAGGCATTAGCGAGCCCTGTTGATGTTGTTCTGTTTTTGTTTTCTGGGCCACACCCAGGGCTCAGGGACTGCGTGAGGCGCCTTGTACCCACTGTGGCCTCGCCCGGCCAGAGACCCTGAGTGGGACCCTGGCTCCCGGAACTCAGGCCGGCCACAGCTGCTGTGCTTGAGTGTGGGTGACCCGAGACCACCCAGGACGACGGGATCCCCCGTTCCCACCCACGCACCGCAGCTCACTGAGAGGTGAGCTGTGTGAGAACCGAGGGGACCAAGGCCCGCGGGGGGAGCCAGCCCTCCTGGCTGGAACCCGGGTCTGACACCTCAGCTTCCCGCCGTCGCCCGAGACTCCTCGTCACGGCTCTCAGGACTTCACCCTGCAGCGTTGGAGGGGCGAAGGGAAGCGGCCCGTCTGCAGGCCGGACCCGGGCCCGCCCTGGTAACACCAGCTCCGGCTTCCTGCCTCTGGGCCAGCCCCACGGATGACTGCCGGGCCTCCGACCACAGCACAGGCCCAGCGTGGAGACGGGGCTGCGTGCCCTGCCTGCGGTTAAGGCGGCCCCTGCCAGCACGCTGAGCTCGTGTGGGGACCCCCGACTGCAGGAGACCCCCTTCGCATGAGGGATTCCAGGACAGAAACGCAAATCGCTTCCACTTTGGGGGTAGTTTCGGGTGTTGTCGGGTCGCAAGGCGAGGGCTCAACAGTGAGAGAGAGAGAGAGAGAGAGAGAGAGAGAGAGAGAGAGAGAGAGAGAGAGAGAGAAAACGCCTCCTTAGCCCCAGGTCCTGGTCCCTCGACGGGGCGCCCAAGGGCCGCATCAGCCTGAGTGACCGGCGGGCACAGTGGCTCTGGCCCCGGCCATGGTGGCAGGAGCTGGGCGTGGCCAGTCCCGGAGACCAGGAAGCTGTGGGCGGGCTGGGCCGGAGCCACCACAGGGGCCAGTGGAGGCACATGGCAGGGTCCTGGGGCTGCTCTGTGCCCGCAGTGGGCCCATGCCGTCCCCCCCGGAGCTGACCACTGTTGCACTGACCATGTACAAGGCGGGTGGGGAGCCCAAGGCCACTCCCTCTCCTGGCTGGTACCCCCACTGGTGGGCTATTTGGGTTTTCTAGAGTTTGGCTCACTCCAACTATACTCAGGGTTTACTCCCAGCTCTGTGCTCAGGGCTGACTCCCGGCTCTGTGCTCGGGGCTCACTCCTGGCTCTGAGCTCGGGGCTCACTCCTGGGGGGCCCAGGGGACTGTGTGGGTGGGGCTAGTGCCTCCCCACACTGTCTCCCCCGCCCTTTCAGGCTTATTTCTACAGGCCTGGGCCCGCTTCTCTCTTGGAGCTGATGACTCCAGCCGGGCCCTGGACAGGGCAGTGGGAGCCCGTTTCCTTCCCCCTCGGTGTCCCCTGGCTCCTGGGCTCGCTGCTGCTGCTGCCGCCGCTGCCAAAACAGCCTGAGGTGAGGCAGAGAGGGGTCTTTCTCCGAAGCCCCAGGCCCAGACGAGAGCCGGAGACCAGCAGCCCCTCGAGGCACAGACCATCTGTGGGGAGGCAGGGAACCACGTGCCAGTGACTCTGCGGGGTCGGGGTCCCACGTGGAAGGGCCCTGTCCTCCCCCTGCCCAGAGCAGCACCTTGGTGCCTTGTAGCTGGGACGGAGACGGCACAGAGCAGAGCTGAGACCCCCTCGCGCTTCCCTGCACGACCCGGGAGGAAGCTGCCGCCTCCAGCCCCCCGTGAGGCCTGGGGCCGCCAGCTGCCCCCAGCTTCTCAATCTGAAAGTCCGTCACGTGCCAAGAAGCCCCCAGGACCCTGCAGTCCCCGAGTTGCACCCACACCAGGACAGCCGGGAGGGGCGTCCCCCGAGCACAGATCTCTCTCTCCCTCGCGTCTTTCTAAGCAGAGTTTGATCAACTGAAAAACTACTTTGTTCACTGCACTGCACTGTCCTCCCATTGTTCATCGATTTGCTCGAGCGGGCCCAGTAACGTCTCCATCGTGAGACTTGTTGTTACTGTTTGGTATATTGAATACGTCACGGGGAGTTTGCCAGGCTTTTGCCTTGCGGGTGAGATACTCTTGGTAGCTTGCTGAGCTCTCCGAGAGGGCCGGAGGAATTGAACCCAGATCAGCTAAAAAAAAAAAGTCCCCAAAGAAGTGCCAGCAAGCAGGACCTCCAGAGGCACTAACAGGGGCCGCCATGCGGCTCTCGGGGGGCTGGCCTCTGGGTGGCTGTCCACGCACCCCAGGAGCAGGGCAGGAACAGGGCATGGAGGCACCACTGTCAGCCTCAGCGGGGCCTTCAGGAATAAATTCAGCTTAAAACATTTTAACTTCACCAAAAATTCCCTTTTAATGTGTTTTCTGGGGGACTAGACCACAGCCAGCGGTGCTGAGGGCTTGCTCCTGGCTCTGCGCTCAGAGACCACTTCTGCTGGGACTCAGGGACCCCGTAATGACGCTGTTTGAACTGCCTGTGCCCGCTGTGAGCCCCGCCCAAGCCTTGTTCCCTTGGGTTCAGGGTTCTGCGCGGTGCAGCTCAGGAGGCCAAGTTTGAACTGGCAATAAAGACTCTTCTGTGTTCACATCAGGGTCGGTTCCTCAGTGGTCTTTGGGAAACTGAGTCACGGGCGTACCAGGGGCAGCTCCCGGAAGCCCAGAGGCTGCAACCTTGTTTCATGATGGGTGAGGACGACGGGTTGTTCTGCCAGAGAGAACCCCCTTGGCAGCCCCCAGCAACGCCTGCCAGTGCCACCCCCCCCCCAGCCCTCCCCAAGCCTTGCTGGCTGGGACGGGCCGCATGTCCAGGGAAATGCAGCCAGGGCACGTCCAGGCCCTGGGCTTCCAGGAAGGACGCGGGTTTATGGGGGTGGGTGAGCTCACGAGAGCCCCGTGTGCGTCCCAAGGGGGCAGGCCTTTCTCTCTCCATCTGTAAATGCCAGTGGGGAGGAGTGCCCGAGGGGAGGGCAGGACCTTTGGCGCCTTCTGAGGAGAGACCCTGCTGGCCAGGTGAAGGGGAGCAGAGCGGGAGTCGCTCCCCGGCCCCTGGGGCTCTGGCTGGCCGAGCAGCTGCTGCCATTGGTTGAGTTTGATGCAAAACAGGTGCTGGGCTCAGGGCCCGGCTCTGCCCGGCAACTGCACAAGGAACTCTTGGCCGAGCCGATGCCGGGGGGACGGGATGGAATGAGAACAGGATGGAGAGAAGAATAGAGCGGGGCTCACTCACGGGGACTCTAATTTGAGAGCGCTGCGCCCAGTGATTGAAAGCGTGCACTGGCTCTGGTTCCTGGAAGTGGTCGCTTGGCGTTCTGTTCTCCTCAGCTGGGTCTCGTGCCGAGAAGCAGAGACTCTTCCCCAGATACGGGACATTTGGAGACTCTTCCCCAGATAAGGGGACATTCGGGGACTCCCCAGATAAGGGGATGCTCAGGAGCTCCAGGGATAAGGGGACACTCAAGGGGTCCCCAGATAATGGAACATTTGTGGACTCTCCAGATAATAAGGGGACACTCAGGGGCTCCCTGGATGAGGGGATGCTCAGCACCGGCTATTGTGTCCATGGGGCCAGGATGTGCTGCCCAGGTCTCGTCCTGCTGGAGGCCGGGCCCAGGCGCCCGTCCAGCCTTGTCACAGGTCACAGTGTTAGATCAGGACTGGCAAGGGCCCAGACGGGGGAGGTGACTCTATGGACCAGGCATCGGCAGGGTCCTGGGGCAGGCCGGGGAGGCCGCAGTGAGTGTCCGAGGGCAGAGCTGTGCCTCCCTTTCCTACCAGCCACGAGATCCGTGGTTCTGGTTCTGACAGAAACTACCAAGAGTTCAGTGGGAAAACAGTGTCCCCCCAAGCATGGGCTGTCGGCTGAGCCTGACCCCGCAGCTGTGGCCACGGGTCTTGGCACTGGCCCACGGTTCCCAGGCTCTGAAACATTTGCAAGTGTGAAAACGCTGATCAAAAAATGCTCAGACTCAGAGTTGGGAAGTAGACGTGCGTTTATTGGAAACTAGGGTCCATCTACACAATGGGATACTATGCAGCTCTTAGGAAAGGTGAAGTCATGAAATTCGCTTAAAAGTGGATGAACATGGAGAGTATAATGCTGAGTGAAACGAGTCAGAAAGAGAGGGACAGACAGAGAAGGACTGCGCTCATTTGTGGAATATAAAGTAATATAATCGGAGACTGACACCCGAGGACAGTAGACACAAGGGCCAGGAAGATTGCTCCATTGTTGGCAGCTGCCTCATGAGCTGGGGGAGAAGGCGGCTGGGCTGGAGAAGGGGTCACTGAGTCAGTGACGGTTGGAGGGGTCGCTCGGGATGGGAGGTGTGTGCTGAGAGTAGATAAAGGACCGAACGTGACGGCCTCTTGGTTTCTGTCTTGCAAACCATGAAGCCCAAAGTAGAGAGAGAGAAAGAAGGAAGGTGCCTGCCACAGAGGCAGGGGTGGGGTGGGGTGTGGTGGCGGGAGGGATACTGGGGACATTCATGATCACGATCACGGTCATCCTGTTGTTTGTCGATTGACTCAAGCAGGCACCAGTAACGTCTCCTTCTTCCCAGCCCTGAGATTTTAAAAAAGGCATATTCAATGCTCTTTCAGGGTAAGGAGAATGAGACCCATCATGGTTACTGGTATTTGGCATATTGAGTACAACACGGGAAGTTTGCCGGACTCTGCCGTGCGGGCAGAATACTTCTGGTAGCCTGCTGGGTTCTCCAAAGGAAAAACGAGAAAATAAGATGTCGCGTGGCCGCAAATGCTGCCATGCAATTCCGGGAGCTGGGTTTTATAGTCCCTGCGTCTTGGCCATTGATGGGACCAATCTGGCGCTGGCAGCAGCTGGTGGGTGTGACGCCTACCTACTGGAAGATGGGGGGTCTGGGTGGAGAAGGCCCACTCCGAGTAGGCTTGGAGACTTCAGCCCCGGGATCCACATGCCTGGGTTCCTCTGCCAGTTCTTTCATGCAATAGTAATAATAATAGTAATAGTGAGAAATATTTAACCCAATAATGAAACAAAAATGTACTGATAATTGGCATTAAGGTATTGAGATAAAAAAAAAAGACAAGGGGGATTTAAGATTTCAATTAATAGTTGTATTGGCCTTCGCACCTTTGAGTTTGAAAGATGAGATTAGGCGGCTACTGCAGTCATTCTGGAGGGATGTAAGAGGCCCGAATCTGGGCAAAGACTGGAGATGCTTAGGAAGTAATATGCTTAGGAAATAATAGTCACTTGAGGGGAGGGGGAGGGAGAGCCCTTGTAAATGGTGGAGGGGAAGGGATATTCTGGTGGGGGGGTGTGGTATTGGAATATTGTTTGCATGAAATCTGTGTTGATTGTAGTACGAATCACAGTAACTAAGATAAATTTTAACTCTAGCTCCATCTTTTTTTCCTTGTAGCTTTACTTATGGATATACACTCTAGGACCTCGCTGTCTTCTTAGACTGTGGGCTTATGAATGTAGAGATCATGAAGATTTTTCAAGATTCCTTTTAAAATAAGTCCCTAGCAATTTATTAGTAAATGTTCAAGTTTAAGAGGCCCTACCCTTGGCAGGCTGAGGCTTATTTTTTTTTTTAACCCTTGAGCTAACAAACTATTTCTTAGACTAGGATTTTAAAAAGGTGGTGAGGACTATGCAATAAGAAGCCATCATGAACTTCAAAATCTAACATGTTTATTATCGAGTCCTTTCCCAGTGTAGGTTTGACAACCCATGCTGGAGTGACCGGTGTTTTTTCAAGTGTGTTTCTTAGAGTAACAGCATGACCAGGAAACTAAGAAATGCAGATTCTCAGGTTGCCCCCACCAGCAAACTTGCTAAATCAGAAAGCCCCCTAAAGTAAAGCCCAGTAATTTGTGCTTTAAAGCTTGTATCTATTAATTTCCGAGAACTTAAACTTCCAGAAAACCTTTTCGCCTGTGTACCAGAATACACGGTGAAGAATAAGGTCATACAGAAGAACCCCAAACTGATGATAATTGAAATGTCAACTTTAATGTAAAAAAAAGTTGTTGCAGGAGAGTATTCTGTATCTTGTGGCTAAGGCTTACAGTGTGAAGGTAAACCCGATCCACTGAAAGGTAGCAGTATAACCTTGAACAAGTCACTGTGTTTTGTTTTTGTTTTGAGAAGGTTGGGATCACACCCCACAGCACAAAGAAACTAGTCCTGGCTCTACTTATAGTAACTCCTTAAGGTGCCAGTTGGGGATTAAACTCACTACATTC
>JAOXYA010101777.1:0-10844 GCA_028565675.1 Sorex palustris | reverse complement strand
TTTAAAAATTCTAAAATGAGTATATCTATAATAGCCCTTCACGTTAGTACATAAATATATTTTGTGTTTTTTAACTGAATAAATATGAACAGGCGCAAAGTAAAATTTTATTTAAGAATTTTAATAAATACATCTACTCGGAATTTCATGTGTGCAATTCATTATAAAATTTAACCATTATTTTCTGTCTAAATATTTGCTAAGTAAAATTAACGAATCTTTCAATATTTAAACTAAACGTATCTCTTACTACAGGCATATGTGAATACATGTTTGTAAGGTGAACTCCAACAGAAGACATTCCTTTTCCACAGGTCATTGTATGTTCACTTTCAATAGAAAACTATCCTTTACAATTAGACCAGAAAATAATCCACTGTCTAGTTATGTGAATGACTTTGCTCCATATTCTGGCCCTAAGTGTGTTAATCAATCTTTGCTATCTTTGCTAAACTAAAAAGGATTTAAAAAAGTGGCAATTAATTTCTCTTTCTGTTTTGTAATCCATGTGGCTGATGTAAATATTGCTTAAATATCAGTACTGCTTATTGATAACTGAAGTAGACCTTGAGGAAGAAACAATGAGAAAAGAAGAGGGTCTAGTATGATAGTATAGTGGGTAGGGTGTTTTCTGAGCATGCAGTTGAACCCAGTTCAATCCCTTCCATCTCATGTAGTCTCCCCTGAGCCTCACCAGGAGTGATCCTTGAGCACAGTGTCAGGAATACATCTTGAATACAGAACTGGTGGTACTTACTTGCTCAGAGTAAGCCCTGAGCATTTTTGGGTGTGAATTAAGCAAAAAATTAAAGAATGATGAGAGGAAGAAATAGAAGTAGAAAAAAGAACAAGGAAAGAAAGGAGGAAGGGAGGGAAAGAGAGGGAAGAAGGTGGGAAGGGAGGAAGAAAACAAGGGAAGGGATAATATGGCAGAGAGCAAGAAAAGCAAAACGAAGAGGTGGAAGGGAGAAAAGGAAGGAGGGAATATGGATGGATGAAAGAGCTGTAGTTGAACACATTCCAAGTTCATGTTAAGTAATGAACAGAGTTCAGCTTGAAGCAGTGAATGCCTATATTCTTGTAGCAGTGCTTGTTTGGTATCTGGATACCAGGAACTAGATTTTAGATCCAATGCAATCCTCTCAAAGTATCTTAAGTAAAAATGTCTTGTAACAATAGTAAGAATAGTTTGTAAGATGACATGAAATTATCAGGGGCCTGGAATCAAAGAAATGTGTCAGATATTTTTTTGCAATGATTTTATCCCAATGTGATACATATTGTGAGAGCTGAAAAGGTGATTACTCTTATCAGAACTTGAGTACTGTAAATATAACATGGATAAGTAATAGAGGACTTTAAGGTCATTAGTCATATTATTCTGGGCTGGAGCAATAGCATCGCTGGTAGGGCATTTGCTTTGCACATGACCGCCCCAGTTTCGATTCCCCCATCCCTCTCGAAGAGCCCAGCAAGCTACTGAGAGTATACTGCCCACACAACAGAGCCTGGCAAACTCCCTGTGGTATATTATATATGCCAGAAACAGTAACAACAAGTCTCACAATGGAGACGTTACTGGTACCTTCTTGAGCAAATTGATGAACAACAGGAGGACAGTGTTACAGTGCTATTATTCTAACTCTGCTAGAAAAAAAATGTTATTTCTGTATTTATAAAATCAAAGAAATCAAGCGTTCACTGCTTGGCTCTGATTCTAACGTGGGTTGGTAGTTTTTCATTTGTGATTAACACAAGAAAAATAAGAATGAAAAACTCAATCCTTGTCAGAAAGCATCAAGAACACTTAATTTAATTTCACGACTTTCATTGCAGAAAATGGTAATATTTTTCCCCAAGTTGTGTGACCTCTGATTAGTGATCCTTGACGATAAAATTTCCACTAGAGTTATCTTTTTTATTTCTCTTCCTTTGGCAAGATTTACCTTTACTATGAGTTTCCTCAATGTGGGCAGAAAGGTTAAAGTAATAAGAACTTGCGGTTACTGACTTTCATTGTAGCTTGATTTCTGAAGGCTCGAATGATGAGGTGGCAGTCTGACTTTCTAGGGCTTACAGGAAAAATCTATTTTGTTTCCGGAAGCTGCAGTGAGCCAGAGGCTATGAACTTATGGCCCAACCACTGGGAATCGGGAACTTCCAAGCTACAGGCCAAGCTCAACTGAGTCTCACTGAATTGTTCAAACAAGATACTTCATATTTGCATGTCCATTAGCTAGCCCCTCACTTTCCACTTAGAAAATATAGAAAAACATCCAAGTAATCTTAAAGCATTTATTGTTACTTAAAGGCTATTCTTTAATTCACAAGTTATTAAAAAAACTTTTAATTTGCAACAATGCACAAGGGAATTATTACTTAGTGTACAAATAGCTTTGAACGTGAAAGAGGTAATTTTGTGTAAAGGAAAGTAGAGACATTGACAAAATGCACCATATTTTTCTGAAATAATTCTGTTGAAAAATCCATTTTTTGTCATTTATAATGTTGACTTGAAATTAAAAACAATGTAATATTTACATAGAAAATTACTAGAAATTTTAATTCGCATAAGTGTCTCATGGTAATGACATCCACACTTTTCAACATTGAATATAACATATTTACACTTTTAGGGAGTGAAGATGTCTAGGAAGTTATTCTGCCTCCACGTTTCTGAATCCATTGACTAATAAGAATTCTAGCATGAATGAACACAATAGCTTATCCTGGAAATAGCAAAATTAAACAATTTATTAGAAATTCTGAAATTTTATTAGCATTTCAGAAACCATAATGACTACACAACTTCTGCTTGAAGAGATTTGATTTTTGAGGTGAGAACCTTTAAGTGAGTAATCAAGTTAAGTGTGGGTCATTCAAGTAATCTGGAAGAAACAATTTTAAAACTAGGGAAAACCTCAAGGAGTCAGAGAAAATAAAATGGGAGATTCTAGAAATCAAGAATGAGTGGTAATTAAGTATCTGGGTGGAACACAATTACCAAAAATCTGTCACTGTCACTGTGGTCCCGTTGTTCATCAATTTGCTCAAGCAGGCCCAGTAATGTCTCCATTTTGAGACTTGTTGTTATTGTGTTTGGCATACTGAATATGTCACGGGTAGCTTGCCAGGCTTTGCCATGGTAGCTTGCCCAGCTCTCCGAGAGGGGCAGAAGAATCAAACCCAGTTCTGCTGGGCTGGCTGCGCACAAGGCTAATGCCCTACTGCTTGTGCTACCAAAAATAATGATTGTTAATATTTAAGAGAATTTAAACATATATTATCAAATACATTTATATATTATTTTACAGCTTACAATTTATATTGCTTTATAGTTTAATACAAATATTTTGCCACATCCAGTGGTACTCAGGGTTTGTTCGTGACTTGGTGCTCAAAGATCATTCCAGACAGTGATCAGGGAACCAGCCTCATGTAGTGCAATATCAACTAAAGATTCTTTTAATTACAAAGAAAGAATGCCATAAAGGAAGAAATAGAGACAAATAGTTAAAGAGAAGGGATAGAGGGAGAAAAGAAGAGAGGGAAAGGGAAAGAAAAAGAAATAGTGAAAGGAAGATAAAAAAAAAGGGTAAGGATGGCACTGGTGGAGGGATGGGATGATTATTGTATAATCGAAACCCAAGCACAAAAAATTTGTAAGTCTACAACTGTACCTAATGGTATTTCACTAATAAAAATTAATTTAAAAAAAAAGTATTGATGTAGAAAAAAAAAAAAGATGAGTTTCCTGGCGGTGCTTGGGAAACCATATGGGATACCAAGGATCAAACCCAGTTTGGCCATATGCAAGGCAAATGACCTACCCACTGTACTATCGCTCCGACCCCCGGACACGGTAAAGGGAAAGGGTAGAAGGAGGGCAAAGACACCTTTGCAAAGACCCTTTCTGGTGGGCAAAGACAGACTATGAGCATCATTGGTCATCAGCTAAGTGGGTCTCAGAACATTCCAGCAGTTTCGAAGTTCCTTGTCCCACGCCTACATCTTCTTGCAGTACTTTGATGCTTTTCTCTTCTTTTGTCTTTTTCTCTTTGTGGTACTGGGAGTCAAACCCAGGGCCTCAAACAGATTAAGCCTATGTTCTACCATGGAACCTTCTTTGACATTTAATTGTGATCATTTAACTGTGAGTCGGGGTGCCTCAGACCTACATTTTTATATTCCAAACTAAAGCTGATGCAAGACCAAGAGAACAAGGGAAATCTCTGAAAATTTCAAGTCATCTTTGATGTGCTCTATTATAAGAGAGCTCACTTCTGGAATGAAACATTTTGTGGGAGCGTAAGTTCTGTGGTCTGAGGTCACCAAACAGCCACAGTACAACAGGTAGAGCACTTGCCTTGCACACAGCTGACCCAGGCTTGATGCCCAGCACCCCGGATGGATCCCTGAATCCACCAGGAGGGGTTACTGATAACAGAGCCAGGAGAAAGCCTGGAGCACCACTAGATGTGGTTCAGAGGGGGAGAGAAGAAATATTCTGTGGTCTGTGGGTCTCCAGTTCTGAGCACAAGACTGGTTGAGGTGGACAAGAAACTCTCTCCACAAGGACAGTCTGGAGAATCTCACAACCCACTTATCCATCTGCGGCTCCCCTGGGGTTCTGTGTGGGTCCTGATGTTCCTGGCATGTGAAGTGTGTGCCAGTCGCTGTCTCATTTCCTCTGTAAAATAGCAGTGGCCACAGCCTGTCTAGCAAGTGTTAGAGGGGAGAGTGAAGAAGAATCATCTCCACCTTGCAGTAGGCTCCTTGCCCTGGAACCCGCCGACCACAGGAGGAGCAAGAGAAGAGTGCTCTCTCTCTCTCTCCTCTTTATCTCTCCTCTCTATCCTCTTTGTCTCTCTGTCTCTGTCTCTCTGTCTCTCTCTCTTCTATATCTCTCCTCTCTCTCCTCTCTGTCTCTGTCTCCCTGTGTCTCTCTGTGTCTCTCTCTGTCTCTTGGTGTCTGTCTGTCTCTGTCTCTCTCTCTCTCTGTCACTCTCTCTCTCTCTCCCCAGGCCCTGTCCTGTTGCAGTGAACGCCTTTATCAGCAGGCAGAGGTCAGGAGTACATCTAGTTCTTCTTCGTGATCTTGAAAGCAGGTGTGTGGAACCTCAAAAGCTATTATAAACCACGTACCTCAAATTTAAAAATTCAAGGATAATAATGGAAAGGGACTTTCTAGCCACTTTTCTACAACCCTAAAGGAATGAGGGGAAATCTCATCATTGGCCCCCACCCAGATGGCATGATCTTCTCTCACGGAAAGGAGCATAACATGACACTCGCCCATAACTATGCCACCCGATCCTGTGTCAGGCCGTTTCACTTCGGGTGCCCCAGAGTGGGTCGGGTGAGACACCTCCCCTCCCCAAGGGACCCAGGCCTGACAGTAAAAAACCTCCAGGACTCAACCACCACCCTGCCTATGGTCACTCTCCACATGCTTGGGCCAAGCCTCACCCACGAGTGAACCTTTTCTTTGACCGAATGTGGCCTCGTGACACTTCATGACACTTCACCCTACCCATACTCCAAGAGTCCCGCACCACTTTTCATGAGATTCAAAGTAGTAGGTAAACAACCTTAGAGGGAAATATTATATTATTTTGGTTCTGCTTTGGGGCAGGAATTGGGGTTTGGGATGGAAACACCCAAAATGTGGTGGTGGGAAGGTGAATGGTGGTGGGATTTGTATTTGAATATTAAATGTCATCAAATATTGTGAACTACTTTATAAAATAAAATTTTTTTAAAAAGGAATATATCTACACAATGGAATACTGTGCAGCTGTTAGAAAAAAATGAAGTCATGAAATTTGCACATAAGTGGATCAGTATGAAAAGTATCATGCTAAGTGAAATGAATCAAAAAGAGAGAAACAGACATAGAAGGACTGCACTCATTTGTGGAATATAAAGTAACATAGTAGGAGACTAACAGCTCAGGACAGTTAAAATAAGGGTCAGAAGGACTGCCCTATAGCTTGATAGCCGATCTCATGTGCTAAGGATGGAGAGAGGAGCACTAAATAAATGATGGTTGGAGGGAACGCTTCGGATGGGAGATGCATACTGAAAGTAGACTATGGAGCAAATATGATGGCTGCTTGATATTGTATTGCAACCATAACACCCAAAAGGACAGAAAGAGTATGAAGGACTGTGCCTTCCACAGAGACAGGAGGTAGGAAGGGGTGAGGGTAGGGTGAGGGACACTTCGAATATTGGGGATGGGGAATGGACTGGTGGAGGGATGGGTAGTCCATCATTGTATGACTAAAACGCAATCATGAAAGTCCGTAAGTCTGTAATTGTACCTCACAGTGATACATTAAAATAAAAAATTAAAAAATAAAGGAATGAGGGGAGTGGGGGCTGAATTCAGGAGAAAGGAGAGAGAATGCACACACACACACACACACACACACACAGTCCAGGTGAGGGGGTGGGGGAGCACAGAGTAAATGTGTTTCAGACCTGCTGAGCAGTGAGAAGCCACATCAGGCAGAACCTGTCCAGAAGCTGTCTGTCTGTCCTCTGTCTCCGGAGGACAATCTCGGGGGTCAGGGTGGAGCAGGGTCACTTCCCACAGGACACACAACGCTGTCTTCGCAGTGGCTGGAGGGCTATTCGGTTGAGTTAGGCTAGCTCTACCAGGCGGGCAGTGAGCTCCATGTCTTCCAGCCTCAAGGCAAGCAGGCCAAATACAAGTCCAACTACCAGTGCAAATTTAACTCTCTCAGAGGGCTGGAGCAATAGCACAGCGGGTATGGCATTTGCCTTGCCCACGGCCAACCTGGGTTCGATTCTCAGAATCTCATATGGTCCCCCGAGCACCGCCAGGAGTAATCCCTGAGTGTTTGAGCCAGGAGTAACCCCTGTACAACACTGGGTGTGACCCAAAAAGCAAAAAAAAAAAAAAATTAACCCTCCAATATCTCAAGATTGTCTTACTAGCTTGCTCATAGCATTTGCTTTCTATTCTATTCTATGTGCACAACCCTATCTAACTTCTAACTTCTCTACAGAATGACAGAATGGTTTCATCTTGTTTTCAATGGACGGTCTAAAATCTTCTGCAACTCCCTGGATAATTTGCGGGGAGGATGACTATTTGCCAAGACCAGAAATAACACAGGATCCTCGGGCCCTGCATCTGTGCAAGATGTTTCAGGTGAAACGCGGGCCTGAAGGAGTAATGACATCAATCAGGAATGCAGTGAACAGAGAGTAATCTAGTCACTGTCTCTCTCAGGAATCCTGCTCACCTCCCCCCCACAGCTCCAGCAATGCATCGGGAGCCAGAAGCACCTCTGCTTTCCTCAAACTGGCAGTTTCCGTATTTTTTAGGTATGAAAAATAACATCCTAATTCCAGAAAAATTCCAAACATTTCCCCGACCTTGTGCCATTGTGTGTATCCTATACTCATCTTAATAACAATCTCAATGCAGAAAGCAATGGATTCAGCAGTTATACTCAAAACATGTAGATTTACTAGTCACACGAGCATCTCTGCAGACCAGAAAAGTAGTAACTGAGACATATGCTAGATGCAGTATCCACAGGCCCAAATCCACTGGCCACTCACAAGAACTTAAAGCCCCAGGACCACAAGGTCCCATCTCTGCGCAGAAACACGGAATCCTGGTCTCAGCATCCAACACCCCAGGACCCTGGACACCGTGATATGGACACTGTCCTCACAGGGAGACACCTTCCCCCCCATTTCACAGTGCCCTGGGACTCCCAGAACCAGATGGCTGGAACCCATCCTGGAGTCTATTTAAATCCCCGAAGACTCTGCACTGTCTGAGAGAGTCGTAAAGTTCTCAAGTACCTTCCAATTCCCCAGCCGGTACAGTCAGCGCATTTGGAGAGGCTGCTATTTCCATCGAAGTGCAACTATGCAATCTGGAACCTCCGTCTCCCTTTCTTCCCCTGAGCCTTCCTATACAGGAGGTGCTCCCAGCTGTGGGAGCCTCTGCAGAAACCATGGCAATCCCAGCCTCTCCCTCCTCCCCCTCTTCCTCTCTCTGCTCCCTGACAAGCCTCCTGTCCAGATACAGAGAACAAAGCTGCCCCATGAAGGCTAAGTACCATGTGTTGGGAAAAAAAATCAGAACAGTAAAATACTTGCAAATAAAAACACACAAATGAGGGATAAGGAAACACTAATACACGCCCGGAAGTGAACCAACCTCAGCTTTTCGATCTCTGATGCCTCATGGGAAAGATGGAGAGTCGAGATGGATTCCAGGTCACCAACCTGGAGAAATCCTGGCACATTGCTGGAATTTCCTGCAGGGTAGCTGAGCCTTTGGCTCATGCAAGGGCAAATACTGTTTCCTGGCGCATCTTGGCTTAGGGGGGATTTGGGAGGAGGGTAGCAACCCCAGCAGTGACCGTCAAGCAATGCCGGGGATTGAACCCAGGTTTTCCTTCTGCAGAGCATGCATCAAACCGGCCCTGTGGGAGGTCTCCTGGGCCCTAGAGAGGTTTATTTTGATAGCTGTTATCTGAAAAGAGCACAGCCGAGGAGAAGGAGTTTATAGGCATGAGAATGTCTCAGGGAGCCTGTACTTTGGGGGAAATATAATAAAACTTAAGCGATTTCCTAGCCCTGAAGCAGCTCCAAAGGCCAAAGACCACATCCCTTTGACAGACAAATTCTAACATTTTGGACATACAAAATGGACAGGAGAAACTGAGGCACCACCCAGACACAGAAATCCAAGGCTCCACCCAAAGAAGGGTGGACCCCTCAGAAAAGAAAAACGCTGAAGAAGAGACTAGAAATTATGAGAAGACCATCAATACAAGGGATAAGATTATGAGAGGACCAGAAGGGGTGCGTTCTGGTCCGTCCTTCACGCCCTACCGAGGCCACCAGTTGCTCCCCACGAGTGGCTCTCCAGTACGGCCACGACTCCAGAGCACAGAAACCAATTATCTGACTCTTAATTATCTGACTCTCAGTCGAAATACTTCCGGGGTTAATTAGCCAAATAGCGGAAATCCAAAACCAACATTTGATTCTTGAACCCAGCTGTAGAAAACGAATCACCTCACAATACTTTCTCAGCATGTCTGATTTGGGGGGAGGGGGTAAACTCTAAATAATAGTGGTGTATCTTTTATTGAAACAATGAATCTAATCAATGCAGATAGAGTGTCAACTAGAATTCATCTGCCTTACACGCATTGGGAGGGGTAGGAGGTGGGGTTTTATTGGGGTTCTTCGTGGTAAAAAATAAGTATTGGTAAAGGGAAAGGTGTCTGATATTTGTATGACTGAGACCTAAACCTGAAAGCTTTATAACTTTTCCCACAGTGATTCAATAAGTAAATAAATAAAATTCTATTCCAGGGGCTGGATCGATAGCACAGCGGGTAGGGCATTTGCGTTGCACACAGCCGACCCGGGTTCGATTCTCAGCATCCCATATGGTCCCCCCAAGCATCGCCAGGAGTATTTCCCGAGTGCATGGGAGTAACCCCTGTGCAATGCCAGGTGTGACCCAAAAAGCAAAAAAAGAAAAAAATTATATTCCAGGGGGGTTGGAGTGATAGCACAGTGGGTAGGGCATTTTCCTTGCACACGGCTGACCCGGGTTCGATTCCCAGCATCCCATATGGCCCCCTGAGCACTGCCAGGAGTAATTCCTGAATGCAGAGCCAGGAGTAACCCCTGAGCATCTCCGAGTGTGACCCAAAAAGCAAAAAAAAAAAAGTTTATATTCCAGGGCTGAAGCGATGATACAGCATGTGCTTGACTTGCACACGGCCAACCTGGGTTCAATTCCCAACATCCTATATGGTTCCCTGAGCGGCCAGGACTGATTCCTGAGTGCAAGACTTGGAGCAACCCCAACCCCCTGCTGGGTTGGTTGCCACCAAACCAAAAAATATTATATTCCCAGGTACATATAGATTTCTGATTGTATGTAAGTGATTTATGATCGGTAACTGGTTCAAATTTAACAACCCTTACCTATGAGTTGTCAAGAGATAAATCTTCTCATCTTTCCTCATATCAACTGAAGCTAAAATTGCAAAGGCTTGGGGGCCAGAGCGATAGTACAGTAGGTAGGGCGTTTGCCTTGCACGCAGCCAACCCAGGTTCAATCCCTGGCATTCCCCAAGCACCGCCAGGAGTAATTCCTGAGAACAGAGCCAAGAATAATCTCTGAGCATTGCTGGGTGTGACCCAAAAAGAAAAAAAATTAAAATAAATAAATAAATAAAATTGCAAAAGATATTTTGCTACAATCAAATTGCTATTGAGACTTGGCAAATATTTGCCTGTATCCAATGTATACGTAAGAAGACAGGCCCCCGGAGGAGTCCACTGGACGCCGGGAGACAAAGCTGATCTGCACCTCTCTGCCTCTCCCTTCCCGCTGCCAAGCCGAGCTGCTCTCTCTTCCATAATCTCCAGGTCAGTTTTGGCACCGTTTCTTCGACCCAGGACTTGGATTGCAATGTGCAAGCCCCGGAGGTGTCCGCTGGATGCCGGCAGACAAAGCTGATCTGTGCCTCTCTGCCTCTCCCTTTCCGCCGCCCAAACTGAGCTGGTCTCTTCTCCCCACCCAGTCTTTACTCCCGGGGCACACACCAGATATCCGTGGGGGTGTGGCCACTGTAGAAGTGGGTGTGGCTTTTTAAGTGGGCGTGGTCTGATGTTTGGCCGCCCGCCGCAGGTACTTTACTCAAATCAAGAAATCTCACGAGGGGGTGGGGGGAAGGGATGTTATCTATGGTGGTGGAAAATGGGCACTGGTGGAGGGATGGGTATTTGATCATTGTATAACCGAAACCCAAGCACAAAAATTT
>JAOXYA010101761.1:0-10845 GCA_028565675.1 Sorex palustris | reverse complement strand
ACTCCTGGCGGTGCTTGGGGGACCATATGGGATGCCGGGGATCGAACCCAGGTCGGCCACATGCAAGGCAAACGCCCCACCCGCTGTGCTATCTCTCCGGCCCAGTTTGTAATGATTTTTAACGTGGCACATTATTACTCTGCTTTACCCCAACTCTACTAACAGAGAGAAGATCAGCATTCTGCTTCCTCCCAAATTTAAAGTTCAGGAACTTCCTGGTTCTCCTAGTCTGTAACTTTCTTCACAATTCTTTGCCTTGTTCTTGCCTCATCATCTTAGCCTTGAGAGAAAAAAAATCCCAACTCTCAAAGTCTGAGCTACAGATATTAAGCTACTGGCTTCCCCAAAGACATATTCATATTCATTCATTCATTCATTCATTCCATTGGCATGTATGAAATACATGGAAGATTTTTCCACCTCTATGGTCTTTTGGGGGATACAAAAAAAAAACAGAGAAGAATGAGCCCTTACACTCAAGTTAATTTCAGACTGAAAATGTATAATAAAGCAAAACCAAATAAAATAAAAGGAGGAATTGAGAAGATAGTCCAGATTGCTGGAGCACCCACTTGGTACCTGGCACCACCTGGATACTCAAGCATCACTGGGAGAAATCTCCAAGCATGTGCCAAGAATAGCACCTAACACCCAAGGACAGTAGAGATAAGGGCCAAGAGGATTGTTCATTGTTGGCAGCCTTCCTCATGAGCTGGGGGAGACGGCAGCTGGGATAGAGAAGGGATCACTAAGTCAATGATGGTTGGAGGGATCACTGGGGATGGGAGATGTGTGCTGAAAGTAGATAAAGGACCAAACATGATGGACTCTCAGTATCTGTATTGCAAACCATAATGCCCAAAAGTAGGGAGAGAGTATGGGGGGGAATTATCTGCCATAGAGGCAGGGGGACGGGTGGGATGGGGTGGCGGGGATACTGGAAACATTGGTTGTGGAAAATGTGCACTGGTGGAGAGATGGGTGTTCAAACATTGTAGACTGAAACTCAGACATGAAAGCTTTGTAACTGCATCTCATGATAATTAAAAAAAAAAAAAGAAAAGTATAACATCTGAACACTGTTAGGAGGTTAGGAGTGTCCCCCCACGCCAAACCAAAACAAACAAAATCTAGAAACATGACATAGGTGCTCTGATAGAAGCAGACATGGGACCCCGTGTGAGGAAGGAGAATGTTCCCTTAGACCAAGCACTGGAGCCCCAATCCAGCTGCTGTAGAATGAGGTGGTAGGAATTCTTTATACATTGGCTCATTCAACAAATATTACCAAAGACTCACAGTGGGAAGATGTCTGACCTGGGATCTGAGGCTCAGCCTTAGCTGAGGCAGCCCAGATCACCACTCTCAAAGTTTATACTCTAACTCCTGGTCCGAGGGAGATGGGGGTGGACAGGATGCTGGGCAGACAAATGACAAAGCTGTAAGCCAAAGACCATGGACTTCCCTCCACTTTCCTTCCTTTTGTGGTTGTGCCACAACTGGTGTCACACACACACTTTGTGGTGCTGGCTGGGTTCTGCTCATCTGGTTATGGTGCTTGCACACTTGGCTGTGGCACTGCCCAGAATCACACACTTTATTGGGGACACACACACATGCTCCCTCAAGGGCTGCTGACCACAGTGTTCACACATCTTTGATTGGGCTGTTTGCAAGGGTTCACACACTTTGTCGCTAAACTCGAATACACCTGCCTGTGGTTCCTGGATTCCAAATAACAGCACAACCGTTACTAGGAATCATTCTATCAACCCAGGAGGACAGCAATGGGGGTCAAAGTTGTGGCCACAAATGTGCAAGGCAGGTACTTCTGACTTGAGACAGGCAAGGTGTTAGGAGCTAGGCTTTTCAAGACAAACAGGCACAGTCCTGTTCCTAAGGGCATTCCAGCCCGCGGGAGGGGCTCTAGAGAGAAATGACAGGACTGTGTTTGGGGAAAACCAAGTCATTCCATAAACTGGGGTGTGGTAATAGAGGGGCCTCCCTCTTTTAGTTATGAAATTCATGCCTTGGGCAATCTGGGCCAGAGTCCTCCCTGGAAACTTCATATAAACCCTCTTGAAGTATTTATTGATATCGATATATAGGAACAACTGTAATTATTGAATCTACATAAAGGAGCATCATACAGCCTGTATAAGGCTTGGCTCTGCTTGTCTGAAATATAGACCAAGAGTTTCTGACTCTCTGAATTTCCCCTTCCCTTCCTTCCCTTTCCTTTCCTCCCTTTCCCCTCTCCTTACTTTCTTTTCCTTCCTTCCATTTCTAGAAACTGGTGCAAATAAAAAGAAGCAATGGACCTGAAAGTGTTAATGTGAGCTTACAACTAGGATGTGTCCTCTGAGGTGGGTAAGGGACTAATTGGTTAATGTTTGCAATATGCCAGGACACAGAATAAAAGGTCCTATATAAGTTCAAAGTACTTGTAATTATTATTATTATTATTGGCATAATTTGTAATACTTATCTATAAATCTCTTCATAATAAGATGAAGTCAAACTCTTTAAAAAGAGCAAGCGGGACAGAGACTCTATATAAAGCACCATGGGCCTCTCATCTCCCATGTCAAGCGCTAACTGGAGACAGGTGAGTCTGGCACTGTGGAACTGATTCTAAGTCCTGTTTGGGATAGAAGATTCAGTATAGAATGATTGATAATGACTTTACTGCTGAGTAAATCAGAAAAACTGGGGTCAGAATTTAAGGCCCTTGCAAGTAAAACTCATGAATGATAAAAAAAAAGATGGATATAATAGTATGTTTTACTGTTCATTATAATACTATGAAAAGTATATTTATTTTAATGTAGTGATGCTTGAACATGTACAGATATGTTTGATGTTTGAATGTGTACAAAATATAGAATGGGAGAACAGAAGTAAGTGTGCATTTAACAGGAGCTGTAATAGGTCAAACGAGAGGTCGCGTTTGTGAATTCAGAGCTACAGGTCTGAGAACAAGATGCCAAGAGCTGTTCCCTGTCTCTCTCTCATTCTCTCCTCCTAACCCCCAATTGGTGGATCTGTCATAAGTTTTACTTTCTCTGGAAGCTTTGAAATAACTAAGGCCAATTTGTCTACTAGCTTAAGTCTGACAGAGACAGACAAGCTTCAGGAATCTTGAGTGGAAAAAAGAGGTCACCATCTCTTTGACTTGGCCTTTACCCAGAACGGGACCTTCCTGGAAGGTCACCAGAACATGAGCCTTCCAGGGTGCTTGACTCTGAAAATCCCAAGTAGCAACGTGACCAGAGAGAGAAGGAACGTCCTTTCAGTTTGGGTCATGAGAAACGGACCTCCCCATCCAGAAAAAAGAGCAAGGGACTGGAGGGATGGTACAGTGGGGAGGGCACCTGCCTTTCATGCGAACACCTATTTTTGTTCCCTGAGCCCACCAGGAGTGATCCCTGGACACAAAGCCAGGAGTAAGCCTTGAACACTGCTGGGTGTACTCTAAAAATGAGGGAGAGGCAGAGAGGGGAGGGGAGAGAAATAGAGGGGGAGGGAAAGAAAGAGAAAGGGAGAGAGAGAAAAAGAGAGAGACAGAGAGAGGGAGGGAGAAACAGAGGGAAGGAGAGAGCTCTTGTAGCCTGGTTATCATTACTCACAATTCAGTAAATACAGATTTTCCTACAACATGGGAAAATTGCATGGCAGAGCCTGGCAAGCTCCCCTGGTGTATTTGATATGCCAAAAACAACAACAGTGATGTGTTTCATTCCCCTGACCCTGAAGAGTCTCCAATGCAGCACCATTGGGAAGGATGAGTAAGGAGAGGCTGCTAAAATCTCCGGGCTAGGACGAATGCAGACGTTACTGGTCGAGCAAATCAATGAATAATGGGGTGACAGAGATACAAGGACAGTGATACAGTGATGGGAAAATGCAGCTCTGCAAAAAGTGGCTTGAACAGTTTACTCTCAAAAGTTCTTCTGAAAAAAGTGTGACCCTATGGGGAGGTAGATCTTGCATTTATGATTGTCATGCTATAATGTAATGTCTAGTGCTCCAAGCAGTCTTCAAGGCACGTGTGAATGCCCATGTGAAGATGAGACAGGGACAGGGCAGGACCGCGAGAGAACTTATGACTGAGAGCTGGAAGCTTTGAAATAACCAAGACCAGTATGTCTAATAGCTTAAGTTTGACAGAGTCAGAGGTATTCAAGCTGTGGGAAGGCTCTCAGCCATAGGGACTACGCAGACACAGAGACGAGAAGAATAGAATCAGGAGACATATAGAGCAGTTGGCTGTTCACACACAGAGAAGTGCTGTGTCCCTAAGTAACCTGCATTTGTGTTTCCTTACTTCTTTTTTTGTTGTTGTTTATTTTTTGGGTCACACTCAGCGATGCTTAGGGGTTACTTCAGGCTCTGCACTCAGGAATTACTCCTGGTGGTGCTCGGGAGACCATATGGGATACTGGGAGTCAAACCCATGCGGCCACATGCAAAGCAAATGCCCTAACTGCTGTGCTATTACTCCAGCCCACTTGTGTTTCCTTAGACTCTTCTCATCACTTCACCGTCATTCCCTAGAGTCAGGATGCTCCACAGCTTATGCATCAGGTTGATTGGGGGGCCCCAAGAACTGGGGTGGCTCTGGTTCAAAATTTCCGGTAAAGATTGAGGAGATGGGCTGGAGCAATAGCACAGCAGGTAGGGTGTTTACCTTGCACGTGACTGAACTGGGTTCGATTCCCAGCATCCTATATGGTTCCCTGAGCACCACCAGGAGTAATTCCTGAGTGCAGAGCCAGGAGTAACCCCTGTGCATCGCTGAGTGTGACCAAAAAAGAAAAAAAAAGATTAAGGAGACCATTCATGACAACACCTTTGTGCTTTGCCAGAAAGAAAAGAAAAAAAAAAGGTCTAACTGAAGAATTAGTGACTCCCCGTGCCTTGTACATCTAAATAATGCAATCACATATTTAGAATAATAATGATCACAATAATAATGAAAATCACACAAGTGGAGGGGGTGGTCTGAGGAAAGACCACTGGGATTTGATTTGAGTGGGCCTCCAAAAAGTCCAGATTGTGTTCTCAGGGGCCCAACAGCCTGCCGGCAGCTGCCCTGTTGCCTGTGATCACCGAACTCCCCAGGATGGGGGAGGGATGAAGCAAAGGCTGTGCTGGGAAGGTCACGCACTGCACTCCGCTGAGCTGGGGCTTTGTGTCAGGGAGCCACAGGGTTAAACTAATCACCACAGGAGAACACATGTCCAACACATGCAGGAGTGCTGTGACATTCATTCTGCATCATTTGGCACCTCTAAAATTGGGTCAAGAAGTTTGGGTTGTGTCAACTTGTGGAACTTATGTTCGTTTTCACTTGCTGCTTCTTTTTTTTAATTGAAAAAAATTATAATAACTCTGTGTTCCTAAGAACACCTGTACATGTATTTACATAGACTCTTATTCAAGTCTACTTAACACAGATGCTGAATTTCATGCTTGAAAAATGAGCTTACTTTCTTGTTTCAGTAAAAGGTTCATCTTCTTGCCCAGGTTCCAAAAGGGAATATTTTTGTTCCTGCAAAAAAGAGTTCAATATCTTTACACAAGCAGTTCTCTACTGCAGGGATCTTTGCATAAAGTTAGTAAGAAGCCCCTGTGAAGACACGCTTTGATGAGACAAACTTTTTCTGGATTCAAATCACTCTTTCTCCATTCTGCTCCTGAGACTGAATGCCTAAATGTCCTCTCTCTTCAGAGCTGGGACTAAATGGCCCTGTTGTATGATTGCATCTGGGAGTTCCTGCACACTCAAAGGCCAAGTCTCTGCCTTTTCTGGCACTGGAGTAAGCAGGACTTTTTCTTTTTGTTTCTTCTTGGTCACACCTTGCAATACTCAGAGGTTACTTCTGGCTCGCCACTCGGGAATTACTCCTGGTGGTGCTCAGGGACCTTATGGGGTGCCGAGGAATGAACCTGGGTCTGGTGCATATTAGGCAAAAATGCCCTACCCGCTGTTCTATCACTCCAGCCCAGCAGGAGAGTTTTCTCTCTACTAAGGGAACCAAGAAAACTATCTCAATTGTATAGGGAAGAAAAAAAAACACGCTACAGTCTGAGGGACACTGCTGCCTCTCTATGTAAGAAGATAATTGAAATGTATGTCTTCCTTAATAATCTCCTGCATCTTGAAATGAAATCTATTCCCCAGTGTTTGGAAGGCAACACCCCAACCCCTAAGAATTTAAAACAAAAGAGACCAGAAAAAGCATAATGAAATTTCTGAGTGCATATGAATATGTACACTCCTACTTCTAATGACAGCCATTACTCAAAATAATAGGTAGCCCAGCCTAGATGACAGCCAGATATTATGGGAAAACCCTGAATAGGAGTGGGCAGTGGGAATTAGGAGTTTTCGAACAGGTGGCTGATATTCCCAGCATTCCCTGGGGTCAACTGGAAACTATTTCTGGTGCATTTCTGTACTTGTTAGCAAGTGGCTGGAGTGATAGCACAGCAGGTAGGGCATTTGCCTTGCATGCAACCAACCCGGGTTCGATTCCTCTGTCCCTCTCAGAGAGCCTGGCAAGCTACTGAGAATATCCTATCTGCACGGCAGTGCCTGGCAAGCTCCCTGTGGTGTATTCGATATGCCAAAACCAGTAACAACAAGTCTCACAATGGAGACGTCACTGGTGCCCGCTCAAGCAAATCAATGAACAGTTGGAAGATAGTGCTACAGTGCAATGGAAGAAGCCAGGGGGGGAACAGAGCTCTTTAGGCATGTGGAAGATGAAGAGAGGAATGCTTGAGATGGGAGAGTGCACGGGCACAAGTGGCTCTCTGTGGCAGCTGTGTTGAACCCCTCAGGAGCCTGACCACAACTGCTGCCCACCACCTGCCTTTGGGGGCTCTGTGTGAGGTTTGTTCTTGCAGGGGAGTTTTTCACGCAAGAATAAGGAACAAGACTCAAGGTGAGCCAGAGGCTGTGAGATACTCAGGAGAGGAACAGGGGAGAGGTCTTTCCACTCCTCCAAAGCAAAAATATGTTCACAAGCTTAACCTTGCCTCTAGCCTGGGAAAAAGAGCCCAATTAAGAGAAACATGAATGAGAAGCTATCCTTTTTTTGTATCAGCTTTTTAAAATGGTGTTTGGGATAATTAATACCCATCCATCTGAATTGAGTCACTTTGCTTCCAGAATTCAGTTTTCTTAAAATAATTGCATCAAGTCACTCCACAGTCTGATGTGAGTCCAGCAGTGTCTCATCAGTTGAGGCTGGTAGAAAAAGCTGCATGTAAAAGTAGATAAAGGACCAAACGTGATGGCCTCTCATTATCTGTATTGCAAACCATAATGCCCCAAAGTAGAGAGAGAGTATGGGGGAAATTGTATGCCATAGAGGCAGGGGGAGGGGTGAGATGGGGGTATACTGGCAACATTGGTAGTGGAAAATATGGACTGGTGGAGGGATGGGTGTTTGATCATTGTATGAAACTCAAACATGAAAGCTTTCTAACTATATCGCACAGTGATTCAATAAATAAATTTTTTTAAAAATCACACACACAAAGAAAAAGCTGCACAGCTCTTATGTCTTCCACTTGCTTTTCCCATTATTATTCAAGTTGTTAATTTTCTTCATTCAGGCATGAGAAAATATGTCTCTTGTGATAGCACAGCAGGTAGGGCGTTTCCCTTGCATGCATGCAGCCGACCCGGGTTTGATTCCTCTGCCCCTCTCGAAGAGCCTAGCAAGCTACTGAGAGTGTCTCGCTCACACGGAAAAGCCTGGCAAGCTGCCCATAACGTATTCGATATGCCAAAAACAGCAACAACAAGTCTCACAGTTTGTGAGACGTTACTGGTGCCTGCTTGAGCAAATCGATGAACAACGAGAGGACAGTGCAGTGCAGTGCAGTGCCCATAGAAAATCCCTTTTCAAGAAAATATTTATACATAGTTATGGTGGCAGTTGATTTCTTTTCACATCTTTGGACTGTTTTCTATTTAAGGACGCCTTAGGGTCCCTGGCCGGCACATCACTATGCCTGCACTGTGGCTGCTGCTGGGCCTACTGGCCCTGGCTGGTGAGTATTTGTTTTCCCAGATGACCTTGGCAATGGGAAGGACATGTATAGGAACATGATGGTACTTGTGACTTTTGAAACTGCTGTGGGAAATATTTTTTTCTCTCCTGAGCTGTTCTACATATAGTGAAGCTAGCGGTAGCCAATGCAGCATCTTCCCGGGTGACCTATAAGAGGGGAGGGTGTAAGATTGCTCAGGAGTCTTGAAGCAGTGCTCCTTGTGACCAAACCTGAAATGCACACCTTCAGAGGAGAGTAACTGCTCATGCTCTTAGCGTGATGGATGGGGATTTGGGGAGTGGAGGGAGCTTGGTGGTGAATAAGAATCTAGTATTAAGGCAGTTTCTATATTAACTTCTTAGTTTACATCTCAAAAATGTTTCTATTGCAGGTTGTGATTCTTGTTATCAGTTTTAGTATGGATTTTTATTAATATAACTTCATTCGGGGTCAGAGGGTGACGAGAACTATTCTGACTCAATGCCTTATGTCAATACTTTCTCAATTTGAAGGTTCATCAGAAAGTAGCAATTGGGGCTGCTATGGAAACATCCGAACCCTGAGCACTCCTGGGGCATCATGCGGGATTGGACGACGCCAAGGCCTGAATTACTGTGGTAGTTACACTGTCAACCGTGCCCTCCGCTTCATCTTTTCCTCTCTCAGAAGAAGGCTCCTTTCGAAATGGGAGACTGCCACTGTATTTTGACCTTCCGTGATACTCACAATCTCCATGTCTTTCACATACTTTAAATAGGGGCCATACCCAGGGGCTGATAGCGTTGGAGCAGAATGTAAGGTGCCAAAGAACAGATTGAGAACTTTACCACAGTGCTTTCTCTTTGGCCCCCAAAAGCTCTGATTCTCTCAGCACCTCCGTTTGGTCCCCAGTATCTCCATAGCCCCACACTTTCACCAGGGATGGAAGCTCACGAGTGAAGAAGCCTCAGGGCCTTTTCTCTGCTGGCTCTGCTTTTCCAGCAACCACTCAGCTCTCCCAAGACCCTGTTGGTAGAAGGTGATCAGAACCTCAACAGTGGTGCTGGAAGCTCTGGTCGACAGAAAGTGGCTGAGAGCACTTTTGAAAACATAAGTTCTTTTTGTTTTTTTGCTTTTTTTCGGGTCACACCTGGCGATGCACAGGGGTTACTCCTGACTCATGCACTCAGAAATTACTCCTGGCAATGCTCAGGGGACCATATGGGATTCTGGGAATCGAACCCTGGTCAGTCGGGTGCAAGGCAAACGCCCTACCCGCTGTGCTATCTCTCCAGCCCGAAAACATAAGTTCTTGAGGGGTAGATTAGTCAGATATGTTAGAATTGATCTATTTTCCCCAACATTATTATTTTATAGAGGCCCATGACAATAAAATTTATTATATTAGAAATACTATTATTAATTATAATTTCATAATAAATTCTTTCTGGGGATTGAAAGGTGAGCAGAGGTGAGCAAATCTGTCAGAGAATCTCTTCAGGACTACCTTCCCAGGTTTGGGAAAATGTGTTCCTCACAGGAGTTTCCCATTGTGGCTTTTGGAAAGGCACATTTCCTTTTGTATCTTTGTTGGGTACCTGTGATGGAATCAGCGGTGTCTGTGTCCTTAAGATTGTCCTGATGGGACCAGAGTAGCCCTGAGAGTCCCACTAAGGGGTTCTGGCTACCACAGAGGACACTGCTTCAAGGGAAGCCAATGCAAGCTCAAAGACGAGTGTCAGAAGTCTGAGAATGACTTAAGGGGTTTCAGAGAGAGTCAGGGCTCAGGTTCTCAGAGTGTTTCCCTTTCTTTGAGCTCCTGTGTCCACACTGATCATCTTTCCCTTTGTGTTGGCTCAGGAGTCCGTGCCTCTGAGAGGCTGGCTGAGATGGACATGCCGTACCTGGTGAGGTACCAGCCCATGATGCGCACTGTGGGCCAGAAGTACTGCATGGACCCTGCGGTGATCGCCGGTGTCCTGTCCAGGGAGTCTCTGGGTGGCAAGGTGCTGGTCAACGTGGGAAGCGCGGGTGATGGAGCCAGGCTGGTACAGGTGAGCTTCTGTCAGTTGTGGCCGTTGTGTCGTGTGGCGCAGCTCCCAGAAAAACATCTTTATATCTGTTATGAAAGGAACACAGTTCCAGAGAACACAGGGCAGTTACTCCCTGAGGTTGCCAGGGCCCTGGCTGTGCCCCAGAGTTATGCACAGCTTCATTCCTGTTTACTTTGAGCCACAATTTTCTTTCAAAGTAAAGGATGCTGTGGTTCCCAGAGGTCATCCATGCAGCCCATCCTGAACTTCTAGAAAAATCACTCAATGAACGCTGGTTCTTTTCCTTTGTAACTGTGCATTTAGAGAACTCGTTTAGTCTCTCCAGTCATCAGTTTATCACTATAAAATGCCACATTCAGAATTTTTATGAAAATTCAATAATTAATGGGGAAAAGTACTTGCTACCTGTAGATTATCAGCAGATACCGGATTCATTTCTTCTCTTCTTTTCCACAATTCGTAGTTCTTAATACCAAATTTAATATTTGCATCCATTCTGTTGTGCTATTTGTTTTCTGATTAAAAAATTTTATGGAACTGCTCAGTAATTAACATTGAACTATGTGCTGAAAGAATTGTTGCTGACGGGGAGACAATAAGGTCATACTCTTTATTATTGCATGTTGCATAGTGTTGTAGAGGCTGGAGTGATGGCACAGCGGTAGGGTGTTCGCCTTACAAGCGGCCAACATGGCCGACCCGAGTTCGATTCCTCCGCCCCTCTCGGAGAGCCCGGCAAGCT
>JAOXYA010101752.1:0-10845 GCA_028565675.1 Sorex palustris | reverse complement strand
GGGGGGGGGGGGGGGGGGGGGGGGGGGGGGGGGGGGGGGGAAGAAAAGGAAGGAAGGAAGGAAGGAAGGAAGGAAGGAAGGAAGGAAGGAAGGAAGCCTGGGCTGGGGAGGAGAGGGACAGAGCAGGGAGGAATAACAACAGCAAGTGGACACAGAATCCACTTGCTGTTGTGTCTCAACCAGAAGGAGGTTGAGACAGATGCGGTAGGGGCCGAAGGAAAGAGAAGGGGCATCTTTGGAAGAAAGTACATTTCCGAGTTGGTGGTTTACTTTGTTTTCTTTTCTTTTTTCTTTTTTTTGGGGGGGGTATGGGGGTCACACCTGACGATGCACAGGGGTGACTCCTGGCTCTGCACTCAGGAATTACTCCTGGCTCTGCACTCAGGAATTACTCCTGGCGGTGCTTGGGGGATGTTATGGAATGCTGGGGATCGAACCCAGGTCGGCCGCGTGCTAGGCAAACACCCTCCTCGCTGTGCTATCGCTCCAGCCCTGGTGGTTTACTTTGGCGCCACAGCCTGGATGTGTTTAGGGGCTCCTCCTAGCATGATGTTCAAGGGTTATTCTGGACGGTGCTGTAGGATTGTGCCCAGCATGTGGGACTAGGACCGGGCCTTGGGCTCCAGTCCTCAATACAGCATGCCCCGTGGGCGACATAGCCCATTTTGCTGTCTTCTGCGGGCTCATTTTCATCATTCCTCCAAAGCAGGCAGGAGAGTTTCCGACCACATATGTGCTTCTCCCATCTGTGCTTGAGCCACCAAGGCAAGGCACCATCTCTGTAGGAGGCCGGAGCGGAAGGGCCTGAAAGTGGTGGGTGTAGAAACCCCAGTCTTGAGATTCCTCATCGGATGTGGCAGGCACAGCCCAAAGATGTTTGTTTGTTTGTTTGTTTGTTTGTTTGAACCATGTCTTGTCGTTTCACCAAAGGCCACTGGAAGAAAGGCCTTACAAAGAAGGATCGTTGGCTTCCAAGGAATCAAGCGTCCATGCTCTGAGCTGGGGTTAGGCAGGCTGGGGTAGCAGTACCTTTTTTGGAAAGGATATTCCTTTGAAAGAGGTGATACCAGCGTTGCTTGTCCAAGTGAGAAGCAGCCCAGACTGCAGACAATGTTGTTGGAGGATGTTGGAAGGTGGAATCACCGCCTCCAGGTCCCCAGGTCGCAGCCTGTTTGAGGAAGGGAGATCCCAGACCAGGCTTCAGGAGAGCAGTTCCCAGGATGGCACCAACAATGAGGGCACAGAACAGGTGGAAGAGGTCCCCCAGCCCCCAGCCTGCTGTGCCAAGGGTGTCAGTGGGAAACCAAGAGGAGAGGAGGTCTTCTTACTCTTTTTCTTTTTTTTTTTCTTAGTTGAATCACGGTGAGAGACAGTTACAAAGCTTCTGTGTTTGAGTTTCATTCAGTGACCAAACACCCATCCCTCCACCAGTGTGCATTTTCCACCACCAGTGTCCCCAGTATCCCTACCCCGTCCAACCCCTTCCCCTGCCTCTGTGGCAGACAATTTCCCCCACACTCTCTCTCTACTTTTGGGCACTATGATTTGCAGTGCAGATACTGAGATGCTATCACATTTGGTCCTTTGTCTACTTTCAGCACACATTCCCCATCCCGAGTGATCCCTCCAAACATCACTGACTTCACAATCTCTTCTCTATCCCAGCTGCCTTCTGCCCCAGCTCATGAGGCAGGCTGCCAACCATGGAGCAATCTTCCTGGCCCTTCTGTCTACTCTCCTTGGGTGTCAGTCTCAAATTAAATTATTTTATATTCCACAAATGAGTGCAGTCCTTCTAGGTCTGTCCCTCTCTTTCTGACTCACTTCACTTAGCATGATACTCTCCATGGCCATCCACTTATAAGCAGATCTCATGACCTCATCTTTCCTAACCGCTGCATAGTATTCTGTTGTGTCGAGGTGAGGAAGTCTTCTTGATTGGGGCTCAGAGCGGGCAACAAGCCCTGCCACACCCAAAGTGCCACCCTCTGTGGATTTCTGAGGTCAGAAACTTCATCAGCAGGACTCACCCCCAGCTGCCTCTCCATCCCAGGTCCAAGCTGGGGATTCACTGATTCACCAGAAGGAGCTCATGCATTTGAGAGAGAGAAAAGAAAAAGTCTCAGGAAGACCCCAGCATGTGTCCTGCCCTACAGCCACCATGGAGCTGGCCTCCTGGGTAGGACCCCCACATCCTGCCTACCTCTGTCTGTCTCAGCCCACTTGCCTGCGGCTAATTAGCCAGCTTCAATGACAAGCCCCAAATTGCATGCTAATGATGACAGCCTTCCCCTCCCATGAAGCTCTCCCTCCCTTCCCAGCTCCGCACGGGGAACTTCATAATATCTCGTTCCAGTGCTATAATTTGATTCCTCCATGGGAGGCTGCTCTGGTCCTGGCTCACTTAGCACTAAATCTCTCACTAGATACTCTCATTACTTAATCTTTCCAGGCCCCAGACCAGCCCAGGCCTCCCTATTTATTTATCTGGGGGTCCTTGTTTACTTCCCCGTTGTAAATTACTTCTGGCTCCTGGCCGTCTGATCACTGCAGTGATAGACTAATAGCTCAGAGCTACCACATTTGCCTTGCGTGATGAGGCAAATAATACGCTTAACTTATGGGAGAAAAGGGCACCCTCCATTTATTTTAGTGGGGAAACATTACAGGGGGTGGGGGCTGGTGGGGAGGGGGGATCATTTACCTCATGGCTGCTGGTGGAAGTCGGCATAATTATGGATAGAATTATGTGAAACAAATCGCCGCATCCATAAATCTAAACCTCCAATTTACCCACGGCAGACAGGGCGTTTCTGTAGCTGGTTGTATAAGCATTGGTCCTCCTTGGTGTATTTCAAAGGAAGGCTTCCGTAGCTTACCAGTGTTCAGCTCTGCCCTTTAAGCAGGGAGGGATTTGGAGATGATGTGTGGTGTCTCAGGCCCTTTTGTTTGTTCAAGTTACCAGAGCGCCTTTGCGTCTTTGTCCCCCAAATCTGGTAGGGATTGGGACATTCAGTTGAAGGCCTCTAAACTCAAGAAAAGCCGCAGGGCCCATGTTTTTCTCACTGGTGGCCAACTTTCGTTCCCTCTCCATCTTCCTCACTTTTTCCTTTCCATCCTTGCTTCAGTTTTGACATTGACAGAATGGGCTCAAGAATTTTTTTATATTAAATTTTCTTTATTTTTATTAGAGCACTTGTGCAACATTGGGAAATTTAGAAAGGAGAAAGAACGTGCATAATACAGCCAAACATTCAGAAATCGCGGCTGTTAACATTGTGGTGTGTTTCAGTTGGATTTTCTTCCCTACAGTTTTCTTTTTCCTTTTATTATTGAATCACTGTGAGAGAGACCCTTACAAAGCTATTTGTGGTGAGGGGCTGGAGCGATAGCACAGCAGGTAGGGCGTTTGCCTTGCATGTGGCCAACCCAGGTTCGATTCCAAGCATCCCATATGGTCTCCTGAGCACCGCCAGGAGTAATTCCTAAGTGCATGAGCCAGGAATAACTCTTGTGCATTGCCAGGTGTGACCCAAAAAGCAAAACAAAACAAAACAAAAACAAACCTATTAGTGGTGAGGTTTCAGTCATACAGTTTTTTAACACCCATCCCTCCACCAGTATACATTTCCCGGCACCAGTGTCCCCAGGCTCCCTTCCATCACTCCCCTCACCCTGCAGCCTGACTCTGTCACAGGGACTTTTGGTTTAAACCGCCAGTTTTCATTATTCGCAAGACTTCCTACCTCTGGCCTCTGCTTCTCGGGTGAACCATGATCTGAGCACTTTCAGCACGAGTCCCGAAACTCGCCGTCTGTCAGCCTTTCCTGCCAGTCTGTGAACTCCTTTGTAGGGGGTGGGGGATTATGTTTTTACTTTTGATTAGCAGGGGTTCCTACAGTGCCCAAATATTTTCTAATGGAAAAAGAGAATAAACGGTATCTTCACTGGGGCCACTGTAACCAACTTGTCATGGATTGGATGGACTGAACAATAGACAATTTGTTTCTTACGGTTCTGGAGCCGGGGTGTCTGAGAGCACAGGGGCAGCTTGGTTGGGTGCTGGTGATGGTGCTTCCTAACTTGCAGACAGTTGTCTTCTTGTGTTTTTACATCATGTGTGGAGGGGAGAGAAGGAAACAGAGAAACGACTTTGTACTTCGCTCTCTTCTCACAAGGGTATGGAGTCCATCAAGAGGAACTTCCTCTCCGGACCTCTTCTAAGTTTCCCCCACCACCCCACCTTGAAATACCGTCACTGTAGAGATTAGAAGTCCAGCAAGAGACTCTGGGGGTGAGGGGCCCAATTATCCACTCTGTCCGCCATGGGAAGTCCTGTCACAGAGCTGCTGTTGGCTTTATGGAGTGGACTGCCGCTGAGGTGCTGAGGCAGAGGATGGGATTAGCAGCTTCAAATGCACAGTTCCCCAAGGCCCTGCATCTGAGTAGGTGTGCAGTGAAGGAAGTGTCCTGGCTGAGTCATTTTGGGAAATGGGCTGGAACAAAGATGGGAGGGCTTCCTGATTTGCAAAGCCCCCTGCAGCTCCCTGCTGATAGGCATTGTGAATTTCTTGAAGGTGGAAATATGGACCCAGCTAATTTCTAAACAATTTTTTGTATTTTTTAATTTATTTTGAATACCCATCCCTCTACCAGTAACCATTTCCCATCACCACGATCCCAGTATCCCTCCCACCCCCCACCCCCCCATCCCACCCTGCCTCTGTGGCAGGGCACTCCCTTTTGTTCTCTCTTCTTTTGGGTGCTATGGTTTGCAAAAGAGGCATTGCCTTTTCCTTTTATTTAAAGGTAAAATGTTAATATTGTAAATTAGTAAGATGTATCATGTCTTGATTTGACATTTATATATTGCAATGGTTACTTCATAGTATACCTAACACATCTATCATTGCATAATTGCCTTTTATTATTTGGGGGACACACCCAGTGGTGCTCAGGGGCTATTCCTGGCATAGTGTTCATCGGTCACTTCGGACAGTGCATGGCGGAACATGTGGTGCTTAGGATTAAACCCAGGGCCTATGAACTAACTCTTCCTCTCTGCCTCACCCCACCCCACCTCCCTGTTCTGAATGCCTCCTTTTAAAGAACAGTTAAGTCTCGTTCTTTTGACAGTCGTTGCATGATATTATTACAGTAATAACTATGTTGTTTACTGTTTGTCAAAAATGTCTATGTTTTTGCAATTTCATGTCCTTCAATAAAATATCCCTAGGGGCTGGAGAGAGAGTGCAGTGGGTAAGGCATTTGTTTCACACATGGTCAACTCTTTTTTGGTTTTTATGGTTCCCCAAATCCCTCCTGAGTGACCTGAGTCCATAGCCAGGAATAAGCCCTGAGCACCCTGAGTATGCCTCCCACCAAAAAAAATATTCCTAGTACCACCATTCTACATTTTTCACAAATCCATTTAGATCTTTGACTTGAGAATGGTGTTTTGAGATAGCAAATCTGGCTTTTAAATTGTGTGTAATTTTTTAGTCGGGGCTTCTGAGCAGTGCTCAGCAGAGCCCTGGGCCTTTCCTACCACCTCTCAGCCCACCAGCCCAGTCAGTTCTTGTCAGTGGAGTGTAAGCTGCATCACTTCATGCACATGAAGGCGAAATAGACTGACGGTGAGTGGTGGCTGACTCCAGCATGCAGGGAAAAGAACTGTAGGCCTGGACCAGCATTCCGAACACCTGGAGTGATGCAACCTAGAGTGTTGCAGAACTAGTGGGTCCAGTATGGAAAGAGCACTACAGTCCTTAGGAGACTTGGAGAGATACTTTTGTTGGTCACAGTGGCTAAAATGCATTGATGAGTCCCAGGCTGGCTAACTCTTCATAGTATCAGATAGTTCCATTCGGATAACAAGGCCCCAAACAACATGCTGATGATGCCATCGAGACATCCCAGATGGAACACCTCTCTGCCTCCGAGAGATGGAAGTGTGGGTGTTCCAGGATGGAAAAGAGGAACCGGGGGATCATGCTCAACCTGGAATTTTCCTCAGTGGACATCAGGCTTCCCGCCAAGGTTGTACCCCTAAAGAGTGGCTGGACTGGAAGGTCCTGACTGTCTCTGCTCCTCTGACTGAGACTTTGAAATAGAAAGTGGGGAAACATAGCACTGTAGCACTGTCCTCCCGTTGCTCATCGATTTGTTCAAGTGGGCATCAGTAACGTGAGATCTCCACTGTGAGACTTGTTGTTACTGTTTTTGGCATATAGAATACTCCACGGGGAGCTTCCCAGGCTTTGCCATGAGGGAGGGATTCTCTCTCTTGGTAGCTTCCCGGGCTCTCCGAGAGGGATGAAGGAATCAAATCCGGGTCAGCCGCATGCAAGGCAAATGCCTTACTCGCTGTGCTATCGCTTCAGTCACAAAACTTAAACAAAGGGAGGAGCTTCAGCTCATCACTAGGTACAATTGTGGCTTTCCTACACTTGCTTCCATTTATTCCTTACAGGTACCCTGTTTTACCTCAGCAGGCAAACCCACTCAGCCTTAATGTGACAGAGCTTAAAATACGCAGTAGTAAGGTAAACAAGTAAAGTAAAATTAGACCAAGTAATAAACCCAGTAAAGTGACATAAACTGCCACTGCACTGCATATTTCCTGATCCTCTGACATTGGAGGCAGCCAAAGGCGGCTTGGAATTAATCCAGAGCCACCACCAGACAGCCAGGACTAACAGCCAAATCCCTTGGACCAGCTGGCGGTTCATGCTCTGCCTGCACCCGAGTTACAATAAAGCATTTTAAATTTTTTTTAAATATTGAGGGTTATGTTTTAATTTGCCAAGAAAGCCCATTATACACATTTAACAGAATTTTAATTGGAACTTTAGCAAGCCTAAAACCTAATAAATACCAAATTCTAAAATGTGGTATGTTCTTATTTCTGCTGCATTGTAGTTATTATCTATTGCGCATTTTTTGATTCCTCAAGAGAATCCAGTTTTTAAAATGGAGTATCTTTATATTCAGTGCCTTTATGGCAAAATGTATATTTTCTGGAAAGAACCCCAAAGCAGGCTTATCTGTACAAGTAGTGAGTCACTCTGAATTTGAAATTTAAAATCTTATTATTTTCATAGGCTCCATGTTGTAGCTCTGGAGTCAGTTTTCCACCAGGAAACCAGTGATCTCTCATACCCCAAGATTTAGCTTCGCGCAACTGAGCTGAGTTTGATCCATGCCACCCCATACCACGTGGTCCCCTGAGCCTGACAAGAGTGACCCCTGAGTGCAGAGCCAGGAGTAAGCTCTGAGCACTACCCGGTGTGACCCCAAAAACAAACAAGAAAGGAGTGTGGAGGATATGGGGGAGTGATTCCTGAGTACAGAGCCAGGAATAAACCCTGAGAACCACCAGGTATGGTCCAAACCTCCCCCAAAAATAGTTGATTATAGTTGAATATATTATTTCTGCTGCATTATAATTATTATCTATTAAGCGTTTTTTGATTCCTCAAAAGAATCTAGTCTTTCAAATGGAGTATCTCTGGGGCTGGAGAGATAGCACAGTGGCTAGGGCGTTTGCCTTGCACACGGCTGACCCGGATTCGATTCCTAGCATCCCATATGGTCCCCTGAGCACCGCCAGGAGTGACTCCTGAGTGCAGAGCCAGGAGTAACCCCTGTGCATCATCAGATGAGACCCAAAAAGCAAATAAATAAATAAATAAATAAAATATTTAATGCCTCTATGACAAAATGTATATATTTTGGAAAGAACCCCAAAGCAGGCTTACCTCTACAATCTTATCATTGAAGATTTAATGCTGCATGTAGTGCAGTTCCTACGTAACTCTGCTCAGTGATATTTCCAACTTTGAGGGGTTTTCTAAACATAACGACACCAAATTCCTTTTGAATGACCAGTTATTCTGTAAAGAACAAAGAGATCCCTAAGATCTTATTTTAAATGATGGTTGACAGATGGTCTTTTTTGTTTCCCATTCTCTTCCTTTCCTTGTTATCATTGTCATTATTGTCACACCCTTGAGGGTCATACCCTTGATTGCTGTTCACGAGAGTGAGCACTTTTTATAGTGCTCCCAAAGGCAGTGCCACCCCATGTCACTCAATGTGGAATGGTATGGGGTGGTACCAGGAATCCAACTTGCAGCCTCGTGCCTGCAAGGCAGGTACTCTAGCAGGGAGCCAGAGCCTGGCCCCCAACTAGCCATTAGTTAGGCATTGAACACTTCAAGATCTGCTGTTTTCTATCAGTTGGGATTTGTGAATCAGCAGAATTTTCAGTGTGGAGGTTATGCTTCCCGGCAACAGAAATTATATCTAAGTAATAGTCTGCCAAGGTTAAGAGATTTGCTATACAGGTATAATTTCTCTTGTACAATATACTGTGAAGAGCCAGCATGACTTTGGGAATAAAAACATGTAAGATCAAATCCCAGCTCAGCCACTCCATCCCTTTGAGCTTCCTTTGTTCACCTATAAATCTGAGTTAAGGCATCAGTTCCAGGGGTGTTTGGAGAGATTAATGCAATCCATATGTCTTATAGGGCCAACACAGTCAGAGTTGAAGAATTTGGGATATTTTTTTAATTATGTTCATTTTTTCTTTCTTATTTTTTTAATTGTAGGAGCGCTGCTACTACTTAAGATGACTGAAGCAGGCATAAACTCCACAATTTCGTTCATTTTTTTAAAGTATGTTTGTTCTCGTGTTACGAAAAGGGTTGCTTGGTAAAACCAATCAGTATCCCGGTATTTTCTTTTAAATAAATTTCATGATGGGGCTAGAGATAGCACAGCTGGGAAGGCGTTTGCCGAGCACGCGGCCGACCCGGGTTCGATTCCCAGCATCCCATATGGTCCCCCAAGCACCGCCAGGAGTAATTCCTGAGTGAAGAGCCAGGAGTAACTCCTGTGCATCGCAGGGTGTGACCCAAAAGGGAAAAAAAAGTTTAAAAATACACTTACACGATGAAAAGGCATGTACGGGTTTGGTCTTCAGTGGAAGTGAAATTACACTGAGAGAAAGACTCAGAGCATACTAAAATAAATATTTTTAAAATGTATCTATGGGGCAGGAGAGGTCATACAGAGGATAGGGTGCTTGCCTTGCATGTGGCTGAACCAAGTTGATCTCTCATGCCCATTTATCCCCTGAGAGTGCAGAGTCCGGGAGGAGGAAACCCTGAGTACCATTGAGTATGGTCCAAGATTTTTTTAAATATAGCTAGAAAATCCTTGATTGTAGCTATGCTTATTTTTTAAAGTGAGTGTTGGCAGGGATGTCAAAAAAAAGAAGCCTGTTTGGTTTGTGAGAATGTAAAATGGTAAAGGCACTAAGGGAAAAGTATGGAGGGTTCTCAGATGGTTAAATAGGAAGTTACCATGAGATCCAGCAATTCCACCTCTGCCACTGGCCACAGACCTTTTGGCATTTTCCCAGATTTAGTTGTGCTTAATTTCCAAAACTTGGCTTAATTTTTTTTGCAACCATCCTCAGAAGCATGTGCATTTTAGTACCGTCTTGTAGTTGATTAAATGCTTCGGTTCTGCTTGTCTTTTCTAGCCAAACTTCTATCTTTGTGAGATGAATCATTTTCTTTTAAATGTATGTATCGATAAATGCTTTTGTAAAGTATCAGCTAAACTTAAATGTTTCATTAAATGCAGCCATTTTATGCTGACTAACTCAGTCTTCATAATTCTTTAACATAATTCTATAGCAGAGATACTATTATTAGCTTGACTTTTACATATTAGAAATCTTTGGAGGCCGTAGCAATAGTAGAGCAGGTAGGACATTTCCCTGGCACATGGCCAACCCAAGTTCAATCCTCATCACCTTACATGGTCCCTGAGCTCAGAGCCAGAAGCAAGCCCTTGAGCACTGTCAGCAGCGTTCCAAACAATAGTCTTTGATGGGGAAGAGAAAAACGCGTAAATAAGATTTCCTAAAGCTCTCATAGCTAGGATAGTCTGGCCATAATTTGACTAAATAGCTGCCCTGGGCTTGACTACTATACTGTGACCAAACACTCTCTTTTATGTCTTAGCACAGGTTCTGTTTGTGCTGTTGTGCAGTACAGGGGCAGTAGAGTCAAGTCTAATGGAAAAATGTGTCTTGGCTGGTGTCAACTTGTGATTTTTTGCAAGTTATTTTGATTTTTTTTGTGTTTGTCTCCTCATGATAGATACATGTACTTTTTCAAAGGCAGTTGGTTAAGTGAGATTTTTTTAAAAAAAGAAGTACTTATGAATTTACTTCTTCCTTTTGATATGAATTATCCCCCATTTCTCTCCGCCCCCCCCATGTTGTTTCATTTTATTTTATTTTGCTTTGGGGCCTCTCCCAACTGTGTTCAGAGCTTACTCCTGGCTCTGTGCTCAGAGGTCACTCCTGATGTCACTCAGAGCTACCATACGTCGTGCCCAGGATCGAACCTGTGTTGCGCGTGACACAAGTTTCTCACCTGCTTTACTCTCTGTCTCCCCAGCCCCTCCCCACATTCTCTGGATATTTCTGCGTTGGATGCATCAGAGGTCAATATCCACTCTACGGTTAAGACTATAAGTTCAAAGTTAATAAGACATATTCCCAGTAACATTTACTAGGAAAATGAAAATAGCCAAGTAGAAGATTTATGGCTCGGTATATTCATTCCCAGTGAAATGTGCTTTCTCAGGACCTATGCTAAGACCATCCTGTTATTCGTCGATTGCCTCAAGCAGGCCCCAGTAATGTCTCCTTCGTCCTAGCCCTGAGATTTTTTAAAAGGTGCCATATTCAAGGCACTTTCAGGTTTAGGAGAATGAGACCCATCATTGTTACTGGTATTTGGCATATTGGGTACACCACGG
>JAOXYA010101716.1:0-10846 GCA_028565675.1 Sorex palustris | reverse complement strand
AATTTCATGACTTCGTCTTTTCTAACAGCTACATAGTACTCCATTGTGTAAATGTACCAGAGTTTCTTTAACCAGTCTCGGGCACTCAGGTTTTTTCCAGATTCTGGCTATTGTAAAGAGTGCTGCAATGAACAGACAATTGCAAATGTCACTTCGACTATACTTTTTTGCCTCTCTGGGATATATTCCCAGGAGTGGTGTTGCTGGATCAAATGGAGCTCAATTTCTAATTTTTTGAGAATCATCCATACTGTTTTCCAAAAGGGCTGAACCAGTCATCCAGCCCATTTAAAAAAAATTTATTAGTGAAACACCATGAGGTACAGTTGTAGACTTACAGCCCATTTTTAAGGTCCTTTTAAAATAATTTTGTGCCACACTCATGGTGTTCCAGGATTCCTCCTGGCTCTGTGTTCAGGAATCACTCCGGGCAGGGCTTGGGGGACCATATTGGGTGCTGGGGGCCAGAAGCATGCAAGGCAAGCACCCCACCTACTGTACCATCACTTCAGCCCTACTCAGGTTCTTTAGACCTACTCAACCCTTCTGTCATTCAGAAGCTTTTGCATGTATTGTTCCCTCTTTTGAGAAAACTCTGTTGTACTCAAATAGGTTGCTTGGACTTGATTTATGCATTTTTTCCCCAGAAAGATGTTGTCTGGCCACTCTATTTGCCCTCCATCCTACCCAATTATGCTCTCACACATCTCATTCCTTCAGCGCACTCACCTGCCAATGGTGTACATGGCTTTGGGTTACACTTGCCTGTGCTATGGGCTTACTTCTAGTGGCCATGTACTACTTGCCTGGTCCCACAATGTTCTTGTTACTTTTCTTGATAGGGTGTTTTTTTTAATGTCTAATATGTATAATGTAAGCATGGTGAGGGAAGGGGTTTAATTTGGCTCTCTCACTAATATATCCCCTCAATAATAGGTATCTAAGTGAATGATGAATAAACAAATAAAGACAATGTTCTCAATGTTGGAGAAGAAAAGACTAGACACATAGAAGCAATGCTACATTATCCAGGAATAGACATGAGGCACCTGTGTCCCAAGAAGATATACTCTGAATTCCTTTAGAGTCAGTACTGTTTAAGATCCCTTTGCCCTCTGAATAGTTAGTGAGGGCTAAAGATCAAATGTGAAAATAATCAACCTGCACCAAATGAAATTCTTTTGACGTAATAATCAGAGAACCTCTGAAGTGCCTGGTTATGGCCACTTAGGGCTGTTTGGACTTTGAAACCCAGTAGTATCTACTGGAAACAATGATGGTAGTGTGTGAAGGAGATTTTCTGGTTGGTTGCATGCTGTATTCTTCACTTACCTTTCCAGTTTACTTATTTTTATGTTTGAGATTTTATAGCAAATTTTATGTTTGAGATCTTACAGCAGATTTTAAAGCAAATTAAGGTCACATTTATAAGGGAAAAGAAGCTGCAACGGAGAAAAATTCAAATTAGAGGGGAGAAGATGGTGGGGCCAAGGGGCACATACTCTTCATGAGAAAGAAATCCACAAAGGGTGAGGCATTTCATGCAAAAGACCCTACTGAATTTTCATAATAACCTCCATGGTAAGGATAGTCTTCCCATTTAATGGATCGATAAATGTAGGATTAGAGGGATGTAATTCACACAGAAAGAATGCAGCATTCTGATGGAAACTTCAATTCCTCTGATGTCAAAGCTCACAATTATCCATCAAGGCAGTGGTCGGCCTGCTTCTTCCCTCAGATGAACAGTTCTGGGTACCTAAGATTTGTCAAACCCAAGATGATTGCCACAGCAGAGTTCCCTGTGACAATCTGTCTTCTCATATCAGTCTCTCTGTTTGCAGTAATTAGCATAGTGCCCGCACCTAGTTGAAACTTCAATAAAAGTCTATTGGACAGAAAATAAATAAGTAGATAAACAAGGAGATGTCTTTCAAACAATATTGTTTCTTTTGAAAATTATAATCTGAGAACTGAACACTAAGCTCCTGGGGGGTCTTTTACCCCACTCCAGTTCTCCAGGGGAAGATCAGCTCTTCCAGAACAGCATGAAAGATCTAAGAAAAGGCAGCTTCAGGGGCCAAAGAGATAACTCAGGAGGTAAGGCACTTGCCTCACAGTCAGTCCTGGTTCAAATCACCGGCACCACATTATGGTTCCTTGAACACTGCCAGGAGTGATCCTCGAGTACAGAGCCAAGAAGAGTCCCCTGTGTATACTGTGTATATACTAAAGGGGCATGACTCTCTCTATGTCTGTGTGTGTGTGTGTGTGTGTGTGTATGTGTGTGTGTTCAGTGGTCTCCGCTTCCCCCTCCCTGGGGAGGCCGATGGCAATGGGCAGGCAAAGGAAGGAACAAGGGCCAGGCTGGTTGCTATCAATTGCAGTTTATTCCAATCTCCTCTCCATTCTCCTCTGATTCTCCTGCTTCTCTTTCTCTCTGTATTCCCCCTGATTCTCCTTCTCACTCCCCAGCCCACTCTCACCACCTAGTTTATATAGAAATCATGTAGGGTGGGGATACAAAGATGGGGTTGAACATTAACAAATCAACAAAGAGAGGTAAGGTGACTCCTCCAGCAGATTAACTCAAGGACAAAAATCTTATTTAAGATTATTCCAGATTAGTAGGAGATCTGCTCCAGGGCGGGATTTTATTCAGGTGGGTTGCTTTCTTCTTTCCCCAGCAAGTAATCCATTTAAATAGTTGTAGTAAATTTACTTCTAATATTTCTAGCAATGTCATTTTGTATGAGCACAGTAAGAGATATAACAAGTTTAAAGTTTGGTTCTTCCTGAGGACATCTCGCAATATATCCCAGACCATAGTCCTCATGCCAGTTAGTCTCCCTAACCCCAGCAGGGTCCTTATTCAGTTACCTCTTTTGAGTCATGACAGAGTTTGTCCATGACCATGCTCTTAACTTATAAGTTAAGTGTTGTGGTGCTTGGCCTGGCCCATTTCGATGCCAGGGTACCTTGCCCTGGGTCCATTCAGTCCCTCCTCGGGACCCTGCTTTTGAAGTGCTAGAAACTAAAGGCAACTGAGGCTTAAGTCGAGGAAGCTGATGCCCCAGAGTGAGTACTTTTCAGACTCAATTAACTCCTAAGTTACAAAAGCATAATATTAACTGTCTTCCTATGTCCATACAAAAAGAACATTGCTTTAATGTAAACTATGCAAAAGGTGGGGAAAAGCAATATTTAACTTACAATACAAGTGTCCTTACAAGGATCTGACCTTACAAGTTAACAGGATCTGATTAAGGGAAAAGGTGATTAATTGGTTGGGGAGGAGAGCACAGAGAAAAGTTTACAGATAAACACAGAGGAATTGGGGTGACTCAGGAGCACTGTGATGGGTGTAACCCGATAAAACTAAGCTCCCTGTGGCAAGGGAGAAAGGACAAACCAATGCAATCCTGTAGTCCCCTGAGTGCTGCCATTGTGGTCCCTGACATATTAAGGCTGGAGAGAGGGTACAAAGCTTAAGTACTTGCCTAGCATAATGTCTGGTGACACTGGTTTGAATCCTCCAGCCCAGAGCCAGGTGTGTGTCCACCAACCCACTCCCCCCGCTAAAATCTTCAAATCATAGCATTTGCTTGTTAATGTGCTATGACAGGACTACTCAAATAAAAAAATATTTTTATAGACAAATATCTATAAAATTTGATGCCAATGCTGGAACTAAGGCCCAGTTCCATGGCTGACCATGGAACTCCAGTTGCCATTAACCTTGAGGAACTTGAGTAAGAAGGGATGTGAATCAGTAGCAGCAGGCTTGCCTCAAATGTGTGAGCCCCAGGCTCAACCCCCAGCACCACAAAACAAATAGAAAATAAAATTAAAAACCAACACCAACTTTGAGGAACTCTGGACTTTCTCTTATATGAAATATGGGCTAATACAAATTCTTCCCTCAGACACTGGTGGTGGAAAATGTGCACTGGTGGAGGGAAGGGTGTTCCGTCATTGTATGACTGAACTCAATCATGAAAGCTTTGCAACTGTATCTCACGGTGATTTAATTAAAAAAAATATTGTGAACTTTATAAAATAAAATTCTTCTCTCAAAAGCTCAGAAGAAGAAGAACTATGATTAAATAGCATGAATCTGACTGTAAATGCAGGAAGTTTGTCTTTTGGTGGGAGTTGAGAGGGGATGTCCAACAACTCTCAATGCTCAGGACCCACCATATATTCCTAGGAGAAAGTTTCTTGCCTCTAGATCTGGTAAAGAGGAGCCTGCATTCATGGGCAGACACAGCAGAGCTGAGTCGATAAGGAGCTGTTTCTGTGAAGTTTTCATTCTTCATTATTATACAGGAAACTGTTTTCTGCAACAAAGAACTGGAGATGGAAAGGTTTCTGGGGCATCAGAATTTATAATTCATTTGAATACCTAACAACCCGAATTGGACGATTACACTTGAATAGATGTGGCTCATTGCCGGCAGTTTCTATCTTCATCATCTATGCACCAACATCCAACTACAATGAAGAAGAAACTGAGTTCTACATGGAGCTGGAGAAGTTCTATAAAGAAGACAACACCTTCCACAAGGTCATTGTTGGTGATTTTAATGCCAAGATAGGACCAAGAAGGTTGCCCAAAGAACTCCACCTTGGGACCCACGGCCTAGAATGGAACGAAAAGGGTGAGAAACTGAGTTCATTATATTGACCAAGACCATCCACAGTAACTTGAAGTTGCAGAACGTTGAACATGGGAGTCTTCCGGTGGACAGTTCCACAACAAAATTGACCACAACATATTCAATTGACGGTTTTGCTTGACCGATGTCACTGTTGAATTATAACTTTTTTAAATTCTGAAAAATAAATAAACATTTTAGGGCCAGAGAGCACCTTACAGTGAGCAAGGTGCTTGTCTTCTATGAAGCTGACTAGGGTTTGGACCCTGGTATTATATATGGTCCCTTGAGTCCTGCCAGGAATAATCCTTGCGCAAAGCCCGGAGTAAGCACAAAGTAATCCACTGCTGGGCATGACTCCCAAACAAAATGAAACAAAACAAAAAATGGCTCTAAAAATGGTCATTTTAAAAGGTTCTCTTGATTCACAATCTGGAAAAATGCTTGTTTTGTTGGTTTTATGGCCAGACCTGGTGATGCCCAGGCTTTCTCTCAGCTCTGTGCTCAGGGCTCACTTCTGGTGATGTAATGAGAGAACATGTGCAGTACTGGGCATCTATCTCTCCTGTCCTGAAAAAAAGTTTTTATGAATAAAGGGTAAATTTTATCCAATTTATTCTACTTTTATTGAAACGAACATACACATTGATCCCAAAACCAATTAAGGTAGTCAAGAGTGCATGCCTTGCATGCATTGGGACTCAAGTTTATTCCCTGGCACCGAGTGTCCCTCTAACACTGCCAGGTACAGTTCTGGATACCCCCACAAGGAACACTGAATACGACCCTGTGGCACCTAGAACCACTGGCCTGAGAAATATTACATTGCTGGGTCTATGCAGGGATCTATAAGGGCTCTATTAGACAAACATCATGGGGAGTCGTCTCCAGAGACCTCTAAGCACTGCTTGGGGGACAGAAAAGTGCTTACATATAAAAGCAGACTCTTTTTGGGTCACACCTGGCGATGCACAGGGGTTACTCCCGGCTCTGTACTCAGGAATTACCCCTGGCGGTGCTCAGGAGACCATATGGGATGCTGGGAATCGGACCCAGATTGGCCGCATGCAAGACAAATGCCCTACCTGTTGTGCTATTGCTCCAGTCCCCAAGCAGACTCTTTCTTATACATCCCATGTGGTACCCAGGAAGGACCCCTGGACCATTCCCTGTGCTTTGTGGCCTCGTGCCAGGCTGGTAGTTCAATACGGCTTAGGTCCTACAGTGCTTGTGTGAGCATCTCCTGGGCTACACCAGGAATGCTTGGGAGGGAGGTACCTGTGGTGTTGGGGATCAAGTTGAATTTCCTGCAAGCTTTGCATGGACCCTAACCACTGTACTACTTCCTTGGGTACTCTGTAAGAATTGCATATCCTTATTCAAAAGGTGAAATCAACTCACACATCTCTCTTACTCTTCCAAAAGTGAATTTTGTCATCAATCTTCTAAAAAGAGGGGTTTTTTTCCCCCAATGTGTTTGTTTGCTTTTGGGCAAGACTTTGGGGACCCTCTGCGATGCAGGGGTGAAAATGAAGTCAGTGGTAGGCAGAGCAAGCACCTTCGCCTCTGTACTATCTCTCCAGCTCCTCCCCCAAAGTGTTTTCCCAGCTACATTTCACTTATGACTGCTACAAATGTGAATGAATGAGAAATGTCCCGGGGGAATATATGACAAAGTTAGACATGAGACTTGTCTAAGCACAGTATATTGGTTATGTAAGTCACATAGCATCTTTGAACATCAATCAAGTCTTTGAAACCAACTGCTCATATCCTGAATATTTTTGGAAAAGCCTAAGAGCAAAAGGAAGTGCATGATGTACGGAAGTGGAGAAATGCTCCTCTCCTGATCCACCAAAGCTAGCAAACAACAGCTCTTCCATAGCTGAGGAGAAAAGGAGAAGCCAAGTTTTGAAGGCGTGGAATTCTGCAGTGATCATTTTTGCAAATGAGCATGGAAGAGTAAGAGAAAAATATCCAGCCATAGTTGCTAGTTCAACCTCTAACCCTTTTATTTTTGTCTTTATTATTTGTTTCTTTGTTTCTGGCCACACCCAGATGTGATCTAGGCTTATTCCCAGCTCTGGGCTCCTGGGTGACTCCTGGTGGGACTCTGGGGACCATATACGGTGCTGGAGATGACCATATGCTGGTGCCGCTTGGGTCAGTCGCATGTAGGGGAAGAGCCTTTCTGGCTGTGTTATCGCTTAGGTTCCTTTTTGAGGAGTTCAATAAGCTTCTATTCACATTGTTTTCTCTGCACAACAGTCCAGAGGGCCCATATTCTTCACCTCTATGCTCTCTGTCAAGGAATACTTAAACTTTAAATAAGAAACTTTCAGTCATATTTAGAGCTACCCATGAGGTTTTTGCTGCCAGTTCCACAGCAAACTGTGTTTGGATTTTGAACAAACACTGCCTAGACCTTTTGCAAACAAATGAAGATCATCCTGTTCCCTCCCTGACAAGCCCCTGGAAATATCTGGGAGCACAGCTGTGCCAGGATCAGATCCTTAGAAATATCCAGTTCATGAAGCCAGCCTGCTCCTGCTTCTGCCATCTGTAGGCAAAAGGGCCTGAATGGGCTCCGCCACACCACCTCCACGATCCTTACAATCTCTCACCCTTCCAACCTGATTTAATCACAAGAAATTTAGCGGGGACTGGAGGAGTAATTCCCCTACCCTCTCAGAAATGGTTCAATAACCTCCATTAATCTCTCCCTTACCAGCTATTTGTGAACAACCACCATTTGCAAATGACGATAATTAATGATAATTAATTTCAGAAGCTCAGTAATCTATTCTGTTTCTCAACCTTTTTTTATGACTGTGACCCCCTTTATTCTTGTTGGCTTCTTGTGGCACTCCTGTCTTGTGCCATGGCCTCTCATATACATGATTTTCACCTGGCTCCCTTGGAATATCCTCGGGCATACAGTGGGCCATACAGCCACTGGTTGTTGAGAAGTGCTGATCTAGTGGCATGGATTTGAATTAGCCAGACTTCAAAGGCTCAGTTTTGCAGCGGGGTGGAGGGCAGGCTGGGAGTGCATCTCATGAGTAGTGTAATTGCCTTGCATTTGTGAAAACCTGGGTTCTATCCCTGATACTGAGAAAAAAGAAATAAAAATGTAAAAGCCATGCCGGGGCTGAAGCAATAGTATGGGGGGAAGGAAGTCACTTGACTTGCATGCAGTGAGCCCAGGTTCACCCCTTGGGTGATCATCTGGTTCCCCTGAACCCCACCAGGAGTGATCTCTAAGCCAAGAGTGTCTCTAGGTGTGGCCCCCAAACCCATGCTGGCCACACAAAGTATTCCACAATAAAGCAAACAATTCAACCTCTCTGCTTTGTAATATTAGTTGGGCAAATGATCTAAAGTCTTAAACTTACAGTTTTCTCATGAATAAATTAGGGATAAAAATATTGACAGTATTTCACTGAGCTGTAAAAAAAAAAAGTTGAGACACTTGTGAGTGAAAAAAACATAACGGGCTGCTACAGTGTCTTTGCTTACAGAAAGCACTTAAAAATTAGCTATATTAGACTGGGGAGACAACACAAAGGGCTAGAGTGGATGCCTGGCATGCAGGAAGCCCAAGTTCAATCCCTATCACCATATGGTCCCCGCATCACTGCTGGGAGTGACTCCTGAGCGCTGAGTAGTCCTGAGCACCTGCTTGTGCTTCCACACACAAAAAAATCCCAACTAACTATAACTATGTAATATTGGGTAAGTGAGCAATGGAGACTCCTTTATTATCTATCCAGAAAGATTCAGTAAAAGTCCCTGGCACATAAGTGCTCAAAAATTAGTCCATCTGTTCAGCAAACTTTACATGCGTGAGACCTGGTACTGAAAAAGAAAAGAAAGAAAAAAAGCTTTGGGACAAACCTTTACTCTGTTACTGAACAGTAGTAATAAAAATTTTAAAAAAATCTTAAAGATTTATACTGCAAATCTGTTTGTAGCACACATAAAACAAAAGCAAGTTGCATACAATTTCTGCTCATAAAAGGAAAACTGAATATGATTATGAGGTGATAATAAGGAGACATGGTGTGAATTTTCGCAGTTCTTTAAGAAACCAACAAGGGGCCATGAAGGTAGTCCAGTGGGTAGGGCACTCACCTTGTACATAGCTGAATTGGTTTCCATTCCTGGCATTCCATATGGTCCCCAAAAGCACCAAGAGTTATTCCTGAGTGCAGAGCCAAGAGTAACCCTTGAGCATTACCAGGTGTGGCCCTAAGCCAATACATAAATAAATATAAATATAGCAGAGGATGTAGCACCACAGAGCACCATAAGCACTAAAGCTTGTGGAACTATGCTTCTAGGCTGCCTAGTTACCCAAATAAGTTTTCAGGGCTGACTTCTCCACATGGAGCTCACAAATGCATTGCAGAGGGGATGAAAACATTCTAAAATTATAGGTTTTACAGGAATTACATATATGAAGGTTGTGAGGGCAAAGAAAGCCACTTGGTTATTTATTTTTGTGTACAGTGGGAGAGATGACATCCTAGATTTGTACTTAACTTGTCAAAATCTTAGAAGTTTGTGTACCCAAAAATAGTACTACTCTAGGGCATAAGAAAAATCCACATCCATTCCACAAGCACTTGGGAATTACTGACACCTAAGAAGCACTGTCTGGGGAGCAGAGAAATAAGACAGAGATAAAGGGCCTGCCTTGCCCATGGCTGATCCATGTTCAATCCCCCATACCACATATGGTCCCCTGAGCCTGGCTAGATATGATCCTAGAGCACAGGATTGGTTATAAGGGCTCAGCACTGTTGTTTCTGGTCCAGTGTTGCTCCTCTCCTCCACCAGCATAGCTCTTTTTGTGCCCTTATATTGGAGAATTACATGAAACACAGCTCAACAATTCTGAATAATCTCACTTAATTGGAATAAAATAATTTTTGTCAAAAAATTTTTGTTGGGCGGGACATGTCTTGCAGTACTGTGGGAAGCATGGCCAAAAGTGTGGGGCCTCATTGAGCTATAGTTTACCTTCTTTTACTAAGATGCTCCTTCTTTTAATACATAAAAAAAGCAAGTAGAAGGCCTCCAATTGCTCCCTTTGGCCACTTCATTTAATATAATCCGTCTGTTCACCTAAGCCCCTTATTCCTCTCTCGTGCTACTTTGAAATGATTTTGTTCCATAGGGGTAGGAGGCATGGTATGATTTTCTGTACATCTACAAATAACAGCTCAGCACTATGGAAGATCCGTAATAATGTAGGTGAAGATCCGTAATAATGTAGGTCAGGTGCTCTGTATTAAAATTCCTGGGCCACAGATGGATTCACTAGTGAATTCTTCCACACCTTTAAAGAAAACCTACTCCCAGTCCTGTTAAGATTTTTCAGGAAATTGAAGAAACAGAAATACTTCCAAATAGTTTCTATGAGGCAAATATCACCATAATAACAAAAGCAAATGGAGATACCATGAAAAAATAAGGAGAATTACAGGCTGATATCCCTGATGAACAGAGACACAAAAATCCTCAACAAAATACTAGCAAATAGAATCCAATGACTCATCAAAAAGATCACACACCAAGTAGGATTCATCCAGGGATGCAAGGGTGATTCAACACTTGCAAGACAATCAACATAAAATACACCATATCAATAAAAGGAAAGATAAAAACCATATGATCATATCAATAGATGCAGAGAAGGACAAGATCCAGCATCCATTTATGATTGAAAAAATAACCTCTCAACAAAATGGGAGTTAAAGGAACTTTACTCAGTATAGTCAAAGCCGTCTACCATAAGCTCACAGCAAGCATTATTCTCACTGGGGAAAAACTAAGCCTTACCACTAAGATCAGGAACAAGACAAGGTTGCCCATTCTTGCCACTTCTATCTAATATAGTACTGGAAGTACCTGCCATAGCACTTAGGCAAGAAAAAGATAGCAAGGGCAATCAGGTAGAAAAGGAAGAACTCTAGCTATCACTAATCACAGGTGACAAGATACTATATTTTAAAAAATCCTAAAGACTCTACAAAAAACTCCTAGAAACAATAGGTTTGTGTAGTAAAGTAGTAAAGTGGCAGGTTACAAAATTAATACCCCAAAATACAGGGCTTTTCTATATACAAATAATGAAGGAGAAGAAAGAGGTATTTAAAAGAAAAATATCATTCACAATAGTG